>MCFE01000410.1:0-79838 GCA_002104905.1 Basidiobolus meristosporus CBS 931.73 | reverse complement strand
ACCCTAACCCTAACCCTAACCCTAACCCTAACCCTAACCCTAACCCTAACCCTAACCCTAACCCTAACCCTAACCCTAACCCTAACCCTAACCCTAACCCTAACCCTAACCCTAACCCTAACCCTAACCCTAACCCTAACCCTAACCCTAACCCTAACCCTAACCCTAACCCTAACCCTAACCCTAACCCTAACCCTAACCCTAACCCTAACCCTAACCCTAACCCTAAATTTGGCTTACCACTTCTCTCTCTTACTTCTAGAGACTGCACTAAGCTTGACAAGTTTGCAGTATGGTGCATTACCTCCTTGGTGCCTCATTTGCCTGAATGCCCCTACAGACATGCTATTCTTGGTGTTTTTGGGTTTATGCCCTATAAGATCAGACTTCTCTACCTTAGAACCAGATTATACCTCAGACTTCACAACTGCAACAACCCACTGATTAAGGCCTGGAAGAGAACACACCACACTACACCTGACTCCTGCTGGAGAACTATACTTGGAGATCCTGAAGTCAAGATGTTTGCTGAATTTATTCTGCAGTCAGAAAAACCCAAGCTGGCCTACCTGAAGTACTTGACAGACCTTTGGCAGCAATATCTGCAGCAGCACACTCCTTTTATGATGAATATCAATCCTTATCACATTCCCCTCATTAATGTTGTTCACAAGTCATTCTTACCTCTCTTGCTACCCCCCTTCCCACTGAACAGTGTCTTGAGCACTGAAGAACTATCATCACTTCTTATTAACTTACCTACAAATTCCCCTCAGCTACACACTCTTGTATCAAAGCTACAACAGTAGCGCTGGCTTCTTTGTTTCAACTGAAATAAAGATTTCACCTATTAGTGACTGTCTCCCCCCCTACCCTAACCCTAACCAAGAACACTTAGCCTTGTGGTTATCCCTAACCCTTCCATACCCATGGTTGTGGGTTCAAATCCTGGATCCAGCAAGATTTGATTAATAAATTGATGTGTGCTCATTGGGAGATGGCTTGATCAACCATCGGGCAAAGTAAAGGCTCTGATTGGCTGAAATCCTTGAAATGCTACTTGGCCAGATTTGCCTAGTAAATTTGGCCAGTGATTGCCCAGAAATATATCTCAGTTCCCCCAGTCTACTGGCCATTCCGGCCACAATTCAGCTACCGCAAACCAGTATAACTTAGCTCAGATATATTCAGATTCTCACTTCTCAGGCCTGGCTTTCCAGGAAACCACTCTCAGACCTAGCTAACTAGGAGATATATAGTACCACTCAGCTTCTCAACTCTCAGACCTGGCTTACCAGGAAGATATCTCTCAGACCTAGCTTTCCAGGAAAAACTTCAGATTAACTTGGCTTCTTTAGATACTTGTCATAAGTAAATAAAGATTTCACCACTTGGTGACTTTCCTCCCCCTAACCCTAAGGCTTGATCAACCATCGGGCAAAGTAAAGGCTCTGATTGGCTGAAATCCTTAAAATGCTAATTGGCCAGATTTGTCTAGTAAATCTGGCCAGTGATCGCCCAGAAATTCATCTCAGTTCCCCCAGTCTACTGGCCATTCCGGCCACAATTCAGCTACCGCAAACCAGTATAACTTAGCTCAGATATATTCAGATTCTCACTTCTCAGGCCTGGCTTTTCAGGAAACCTCTCTGAGACCTTGCTAACTAGGAATTATAGTACCACTCAGCTTCTCAACTCTCAGACCTGGCTTACCAGGAAGATATCTCTCAGACCTAGCTTCCTAGGAATAACTTCAGATTAACTTGGCTTCTTTAGATACTTGTCATAAATAAATAAAGATTTCACCACTTGGTGACTTTCCTCCCCCTAACCCTGGCTCAGGACCATCTAAGATCTATGTGGCAGAGCTACTTACAAGTCCACACACCTTTCCTACTACACCTAATCCCAGGCTGGGTTCCAGTCTTGGATTATATTGATCAGAAACATCTATAACTTGTACTTCCCCCAAAACCCTTGAATTTTATATTTACCCCTGATGAGTGTTGTGCATCAACATTTAAAACTTAGCCAATTTTACTCCGTTTGAAAATCTAGTACCCTAACTGATTTTCCCTAACCCAAACATAACAAATCCCAGTTACAGTTTATTTTATCCCACCTCAGAATCTATTTTTAGCTATCACACCTGATCTATTTTCAAATGGTCATTACGTTATCAACCTATCTGCCAAGCCTTCCCAGGTGATTAGTCATCTGAGATCTATCCAACCACGGTGCAGTTGCCAAGACATCAGTTGATTGATGATGTAATTTTCATTTATCATATGCACCTATGAACACCCAAGTTTATCTCAATCAATCCAGTCCCTTGGCGCTTACTAAGTCAACTTGATCAGAAAAGTATAAATAAAGTTTACTGAACCTTTTGGTTTAGTGTGTGTCTCAACGAAATTAAGATTCTGTCTCAGCAAAAATAAGAATCCAACAATTCCGTTCTAGTTTCTATCCAAGCCTAGTATATCTAGCACTCCAAAGAACACCAAGCCTAGCCTGCCTAGCAAACAAATATCATTGTCTTTATAGCCAACCCAGCTATATCCAAGACCAATATTAGATCAGAATCTTTCTGCTAATATTTCTGCCACTCTCTGACAATTCTAAGATTCTGCACTTAATTGTCCCTTTGGTTCAGTTAAACCATTCAAGAGTTTTTATTACACTTTCTCTTGGATACAACAATGAGCTTTACTTTATTGAAACAAACATTAGAGATGAAACAAAACGTAAATTTGATTACTTATTAGAGAGGTTCTAGACCTCCTAATTGGCTTCTTTATTTGTACTTAGATTAGTTCTTAACTCAAATAAAGATTTCACCAACTTGGTGACTTTCCCTCCCCTATATAAAAGACTTGTTCCATTGTGCCATTGATCATAGTGCCAGAGAGTGCTGTATATTTTGTTATTAATTTGATATTTTAGGGTCATATGCATGTCAATTTTGATCCCAAATTGGTAATGTATGGCACCATCTGGCACTCTGTGGCATAATCAGGCACAATCTAGCATGCTATGGCACTATTGGGCACTATGATCAGCTGGAATGATGGAACAAGTCTAAAGATTTCACAACTTGGTGACTTTCCTCCCCCCCTAACCCTAAGATTATCATCCCTAAACTCTAAGGAAGCCATACACTAACCTTTAAAGAAGTACTTTATGTACCAGAAATAGCCAAGAACCTACTATCTGTAAGCAAGGCCACAGCAGCAGGACTCAGTTTCAGCTTTGACAATTCTGGATGCAAGATCACTGATCAAAACGGTGCCCATATTGCTTTGGGTATCAGAGATCAGAATCTATACAAGTTGACTTATATTCCATCATATTTGGAAGCCAATATAAGTAACTTAAATGAAGAAACACTAACGCTTTGGCACAGGAGATTTGAGCACATCAATTTTGATTATTTGTGCAAAATGATAAAAGATCAGCTAATTTCTGGAGTAAAAATTGATCCCCCAGCTAATTTGGAGCACTGTGAAGCCTTCATATATGGGAAACAAGCCAGACAACTGTTCCAGAGCTCTGGGTAATCAAAACTAAGAAAAAATTAGATCCAATTCACTCAGATCTGTGTGGACCTATGCAAAATTTATCCTTAGGCTGGATGAAGTATTTAATCACTTTTATTGATGATTATATAAGATTCACATGGGTCTACTTCATGGAGAGAAAGGAAGAAGCTCTGTCTAAGCTCAGGGAGTGTAAAGCCATGGTGGAGAGAGAAACTGGTGAAAAAATCAAGAAAATACGCTCTGACAATGGTGGAGAAAATACCTTAAAACTCTTCATCCACTTCTGCAAAATTCATGGGATAAAGCAAGAGACTACTGTACCATACTCCCCACCGCAAAATGGAGTAGCAGAACATGCTAACAGATCAATATTTGATATGGCAAGATCTATGATCCATGATCAAAAATTATCCTATGATTTTTGGGCAGAATCAGTTGCCACTGCTGTATACCTGAAAAATAGGAGTTATAACAGAATACTTCGTGAATCTACTCCATTTGAAGCATAGTATGGATACAGACCAAGTGCAGAACATCTAAGAATATTAGGGTGTACAGCGTATGCCAAAAAACTGGCCAGAAATCAGTCAAAATTTGAACCAAAAAGTGTAAAATGCATATTTTAAGGCCACTGCAATGAGAGTAAGGCATACAGACTCTACAATACTAAAGCAAAGAAGCTGATCAAGTCCAGGAATGTGTTGTTTGATGAAAATTCAAAATTTTCACAAAAAATGACATCAGATGATGACAAAAGTTTGATCTCAAGTCTACCAATTGTCAGGATTGAATCTGAGCAAAACAATGAAAGTTATTCACTCCAGAGGACTCTACAACCATGGTTCAGCCAAAATCAGTACCCAGAAATATCCCAGAAGTGATCATTCCAGTATCAAATGCCTGGAGATCCAATTGGACAAGAAATAGCCCAAATTACTACATCAATGAGGGTATAAACTTAGCCTATGCCTATTCAGTCCATATTGATGAGCCCCAGACTATAAAAGAGGCCCTAAATAGCCCTCAGACAAAGTTTTGGAGATCTGCAATGACTGAGGAATATCAGGCCCTGATGGAAAATCAAACTTGGGACTTAGTCAAATTACCAATTAACCAAAAAACCATTGGATGCAGATGGGTCTTCAAGACAAAATACAAGGCTGATGGTACAGTTGAAAGATACAAAGCAAGACTTGTAGCCAAAGGATACTCTCAAACAAAAGGACATGACTATACTGAGACCTTTGCACTGGTAGCCAAGTTTAATTCCATCAGATTAATATTGGCTATTGCAGCCAAATATAAGTTTTTTATTTATCAAATGGATGTAAAACAGCATTTTTGAATGGAGAACCTGATGAGGACATGCATATGGACCAGCCTGATGGGTTTGTTGACCAAGATAACCCCTATTTGGTCTGCAAGCTTAAAAAGTCACTATATAGTCTCAAACGATCACCAAGAGCCTGGAGTTGCAAGATAGATTCTTATTTGGAATCTTTGAGTTTCAAAAGAAGTAATGCTGACTATAGTATATACTATAAGCCAGATAGAGCAAGTCCAGTTCTATTAGCTCTATATGTGGATGATCTTATTATAGCCACTAATAACCTAGAAACACTGGAAGAGACTAAGTCCAGCCTATCTAAGGAGTTCAAGATGTCCGATCTAGGAGAACTTAGTTACCACTTAGGGATTAAGTTCTCCATAGACAGAAGTACCCAGACTATCACCCCAAGCCAATCCAAGTATATTCAAGATATACTAAAGAAGTACCAAATGGAAGACTGTAAACCGGCAGCTACCCCAATGAAGACAAACCTTAAATTGGTGAAAACTCAACCAAATTAAGAGAGCTTGGTGCCATCTGAAAGCCCTGACTTTCCTTATCAATCCATGGTCAGCAGTCTGATGTATATCATGCTTGGAACACGTCCAGATATCTCATATTCAGTGGGAGTTGTCAGCCAACATAATCAGAACTATGGATCTGATCATATTGCAGCAGTTAAGCGGATTTTTAGATACCTGAAAGGAACTGCTGATATCTGCTCAAGATACACTTATAAGGATTCAGAACAGGATCTTGTGGGATATTCTGATGCTGATTGGGGACAAAATTCAGAAGACAGAAGATCCACCACAGGATACACCTTTCTTTACTGTAAAGGAGCAATTTCATGGAATTCAAGAAAGCAACCAACCGTAGCACTTTCTACCACAGAGGCAGAGTACATGGCTGCCTGTGAAGCTACAAAAGAAGCAATGTGGTTAAGAAAACGTTTTACAAACTTAGGCCTATGTCAAAAAATGCCTATTACTTTATTTCAAGATAATCAAGGGTGTATATAATTAGGTAGAAATCCAACTTTTCATGCTAGAACCAAGCACATAGATATTGGACATCATTTCATAGTTAGCTTAGTTTACTGTCCTACAGATGAAATGATTGCAGACATATTTACCAAACCATTAGCTAGAGACAAGTTTGAATATCTTAGATCAAAATTAGGACTAGTCAGTATGAACATTTAGCTGAGTGGGAGTGTTGTAAAAACTTGTACTTCCACCTAAATATTCACCTAACTTAGTCACTTAGATCATCACCTTCAAATCCTAGAGAATACTGACCAAAATTCCTTGTTGGGATTTACTTAGAATATTTACCCAGAACATGAAAATTCTTAAAGTTGTCCAAACAGCCCCAAACTTTGCACACATGTTCTTGGGACCTTCCTTAGCCTATTTTACGTGTTTGTAATGCCAAGACCAGGTAAAAGTATAAATATTACTTTTACATTCAATAAATCATTAAGTGAAAACCACATAATCTACTTGTTCTCCCAATCACTTCCAATATCTCCAAGACTCTTACAACACAAATGAAGGTAAGGATATGAACATCTTCCAACCCATCAGCGATCCCTCTGGCTATATCACAGCTACCATTGTGCGTCAGCAATAAGGCACACACCACATACTCATTTATTGTACTAAATCCCACCAAACAAAACCACAAACTTACGCATTGAATAAATTGGCCTTTTGCATGAGTAAGAATATCAGTCTGATGGTCAACGAGTAACAATTTCAGTCTAATGTACAAAATCATAACGCTGACACACCTTGCTTGATTCAATAAGCCTGCAAGCAATATTACAAGTATATGTGTGCTATAAACACCGCTGATATTTTTTCTTATTCAGGAAAACCCCGTGTTGGGATTATCGCTTAATCCTATCCATTAATGTCACTAGTAGTAAACCCATGCACACACGTAACTGTGATGTTCAACTGGTAGGTGGATGATTGGCTTCTACAATTCTCTGCAAGGCTCACATGTAGGGAATCCTTAACCAAAGGTGCACCGTTGGCTATGGCATACTCCCAATTATTGCTCAGCCTAATAACATGCATCGTAACAGCCTCCACAAGCCGTGGTTTTCAACTAGGCTTCAAAAAAGCTCCGCTTGCATCAGTGGCCATATTGTTCTCAAGGCTACTGTTCATCAAATGTGCAAGCTTCAGTTGCCTAGCAATACGGGTTACGGGAAGAAATATCTTGTTGGAAATAGGTTGGCTATTATCATATTGAGATCGCACAGGCCCGGCATAATTCTGGAATAAGCAACTTCTCAGGATTCCAGTATGAAGTGTCCTATCTACTAGTTTGGAAATTCAGACATGCAGGTCTGTTTACTCGCATAGAAGCATTTTCCCTCCGACAGCGGGTTTATTGCCAGTTCAATAGTTACCAATTTGTAGATACTCTTAAGGCCTTTGTCACTCCTTTATAATAATTGACATGATGTAAATCCGTTCCTCGTTGCCAGTGGCACAAATCTTGTGAATGTAACTATATCGGGATACCTTCATGGAAATAAACTTGCCGAGTATGCACAGCCCATATTTATTTTATGCACTACAATTGGATCTTACAGAAGCATTGGACATTCAGATGGAGGAGGGAAAGACTTGCGAAAGGAAAACGCGTGAGGGGAGTCCCCATGCTGAGCTAGGTACTCCAGGCGCTCCTTCGCCTCCTGCGGGGTAGGAGTGTGCCCCTGTTTGACCCACCACAGCACTGTGTAAGGGCCCTTCCAGCGTTCAAACCACTGTCGGCGTTGCTTCAGGACATGCTTGTGATCCGAGCGGTAGACAAAGCTGAACAGATCATCCTTGGACTCCCACACAGAGAGGTTCACCAAGATCAGTTCGTTCTCGTATATGCGAATGGTAGTCGCATCTCCGTCCTCAGTTTGCAGTCTCCAGACAAATCCTGGCGAGGCATCGGCAACTCCATTGATGACATCGAGCTGCTGAACAAATCCAGCCATGATCGGATCCTCGAGCGGCGCAAGCATGTTGCCGACATTCAGCTGGGCTAGTTGGTATTGCTGTTCCATCACCATAGTGTTCTGAATATTGCTCTGGCGCCGAAACCTTATATTAAAGCTGAAAAACTCCCATTGAACTTGCAGCACTGCGGTTGGAGTGGATGGCTTCCCGATATGCTCACCGATAACAGCTCACCACCAGATATGGAGTGCGATTAGGTGTCATAAGTCTTGCCCATTTCAGTAGTGTCACCCGAACATCCAACAGCACCCCTTCCGTTGTAGTACTATAGGTATTCTCATGGCCAAGTCCAGATGGTTTTTCTTTTCTCGAATGCCTCAAACTTTCATCTTCATTGATGCAGGAGCACCACTTATCTTACCTTGAAAACTAGTTAATCAGTCTCTAATTTTTGGCAATCTCACACAACGTAGATATCTTGATGTGAAGGGTTTACGTCGCAGTTGATATTTTAAACATGAAACAAGGCATTTGTTGCAAACTGTAGGATGATTTGATTCATGACTTTGTTGCCCAATGGTTTTTTTCCCTAATTGCCTCATGCTTTGCCTATCAATGAACAAGTTTTGGTTGATGATTCATACCAAACGGTACTTTCCCGGATTATATTGCCGCGTGTTAACATTGAAACATACTAAACGCGCTTACGTAGCAATATCGAAAACAATATAGTAACTTGGTGAAGACAAAGATCAAAATGCTAAAAAAATATCCTCCGAAGAGGTGTCCACTCAAGATTTACGTGTCATCCTTGTGCAGGGGCCATGCTAATCTTCTCTGTATCGTTCCAATTTTTTCAAGTGTCAGAGGTCCCGAAGGACGTGACACTACTGTAATTACAAATTTCAATAAGTATTGTAGTTGCATATAGTGTCAGTAGGTTGTGGGATCTGCAGTAAATTAGAGCAATATGCAGTTTTATTAACAGAAATCAAACGTGTAAATCTTGAATATAGCCAACTGCCAGGAATAAGATGACTAATTTGCAGTTTACGTGCGGAATGCGCTACAACTGGGTCAGGTGGGCATACTTGTATTGTTTCAATTTAAAATGTATTTTCACAGTAAACGGGATCACCTACAGCATGCCAGCACCCTATCATATCAGTGGCTGTCAAGGTTCATAAATTTTATAAAATTCTTTGCATCACTGACACTCGCTTGATGTTGAGTATGTTAGGTCTCTGAAGCATACATCAGTGAATGTAAGAGAATCAAAATCAACCAAGCCAGGGGTCGAACCTGGGACCTTCCGCTTAGGAGGCGGACGCTCTATCCACTGAGCTACGAGGCCGCTTACAAGCTATGCGATGATAGTACTACACCCATTCAGGATGTGTTTACATACACGATAATATGGAGCAACAAGTTTTAAATGATTGACAGAATCCATGTCAGAGTGTATCGAGGGCGATAATAAGCTATAAAACTAACTTTGGCCTTTCTAATACCGCAAATAGACCTGAATTAGTAAAATTCCAAGTCGGTGCAATATCATTCAAGTAGGCCTAGCCCCCAACAACACTCCTAGTATTAATCATCAAGTCGGCTCTTACGAATAGAGCTCGAAACCCGTTGATCGGCTTTTCCATTTGGCTTTGAGATTGGATAAATAGATATGTAGACTGCAATACCGCACAATTCTTATAGTTAATGATTCCAGAATGAATTGTACCTTATTGCATGAAAAAAAGGCTCGTATTAGCTAACCGTTGGAGGAATACGCTGGATTGAATTGATCTACTCTGTCCCTCAGTCGCGCTACCTCCTTCAATGCCACTACACATACCCATAATTTGGCTACCACGTGAACAATGTTGGCCTTTTTTCCACAAAAGGATGTCGATCCGCTTGAGGCATTGTCAGTAACACAGGTACTAAATCCAAACATCATCTGGGTTTGACTATATCGAGATACCTCCAGTCAAATAAACTTGCCGAGTATGCCTGCCCATATTTATTTTATGCACTACAATTGGATCTTACAGAAGCATTGGTCATTCAGATGGAGGAGGAAAGGACTTGCGAAAGGAAAACGCGTGAGGGGAGTCCCCATGCTGAGCTAGGTACTCCAGGCGCTCCTTCGCCTCCTGCGGGGTAGGAGTGTGCCCCTGTTTGACCCACCACAGCACTGTGTAAGGGCCCTTCCAGCGTTCAAACCACTGTCGGCGTTGCTTCAGGACATGCTTGTGATCCGAGCGGTAGACAAAGCTGAACAGATCATCCTTGGACTCCCACACAGAGAGGTTCACCAAGATCAGTTCGTTCTCGTATATGCGAATGGTAGTCGCATCTCCGTCCTCAGTTTGCAGTCTCCAGACAAATCCTGGCGAGGCATCGGCAACTCCATTGATGACATCGAGCTGCTGAACAAATCCAGCCATGATCGGATCCTCGAGCGGCGCAAGCATGTTGCCGACATTCAGCTGGGCTAGTTGGTATTGCTGTTCCATCACCATAGTGTTCTGAATATTGCTCTGGCGCCGAAACCTTATATTAAAGCTGAAAAACTCCCATTGAACTTGCAGCACTGCGGTTGGAGTGGATGGCTTCCCGATATGCTCACCGATAACAGCTCACCACCAGATATGGAGTCCGATTAGGTGTCATGAGTCCTGTTCATTTCATCTGTGTTACCTAGGTAGCCAACAGTATCATTTCCGTGGTAATACTATAGGAGCACTTGTCTAGATGGTTTTGTATTCTCTATTATTTTGATGACGCTTGCTGTAAAATCTCGATGTGTATAATTTAAAATAAAATATGTTGGTCAGAGCATTCTCTCCCCATCCACAGTAGTACTGTCAATTATCTTTCTACCATGCAGCATATTTCACTTAGTAATTAGCATCCCATCTGGCTTTGTATAAATATTAGGGCTGATTCCTAACAGATGACTGATAATTGTATGATTTCAACACATGGCATGTTGGGTTATCATCCACCCATTTTAGGAGTATTAACTTTTATGCTATTCCAATTTTTTGCCTAATCTGTGGTCAGCTTTAAGTAAAATATATAGCAAGATGGTATTGATCGCATTTACATGATAACAATAGTGAATATGTATTTAAACCTTGGGATGTATCGGAGATGGAAGGGCAGAGTTTATGAGTGATTATACCTGATATTTGCTATTTGTAAGGGCTTGTTGTGGTAATAGTTAGGGAGATATTGAACGTGATTGGGATAACAGGTAGATTATGTGGTTGCTACTTAATGATTAATTGAATATAAAAGTGGTATTTATACTTTGACATGGTCTTGGCAAGACAAACACGCAAAATATGTTTGTGAAGGTCCCAGGAACATGTGTGCAAAGATTGTGGAGCTTTGGGCAACTTTGAGATTTTTCATGTCCTGCGTATCTGATACTTTGGTAAAATATTCCAAGTAAATCCCGACCAGGAATTTAGGCAAAATACTCACAAATCTGTAAACTATGATCTGAATGACTAAGTTAATGGAATATTTAGGTACACTTACAGGATTTATAATAGTCGTTTTGTTATAGGACTTGCCTAATGGCACCCCTAATTGCAAATGTTATGTTTTCACATTTAGCAAGTATCCTTGCTTATATTAGTATGCTCTATGAAAGCAATGAGCTTTGATTGGTTGATAGCTTAGTCATTCAAGTTGATATGATACAACAATTAGGTTTGTCACCAGAACTAATTGTATGTATCAAGTTTGGTGCTTCCACATTACAAAGCAATGAATCATTCACTTCCATATCTAAACCCAAGTATTTACATTAACTTAGTCACTTAGATCATATCTTACGAACTTCACTTTTCCTCCACAAATTCTATGCCGGGATTTACTTGAAAATCTTCCACCAAAATGCCAGGTACTCAGAACATTAAAATCATCGAAGTTAGCCAAAATTGTGGGTTAGGCGGTAGTTTGGTACGGTGCGTGTACAGATATGAAAGACCATAACAGAGAGTAAAATTTATGAACACTTTTCATGCGCTCACTTGTGGAATGTTATGTATATATCCCACGATCTCGCTATTGTTGTAAGAGTTTTGGAGATATTGGAAGTGATTGAGCGAACAAGTAGATTATGTGGTTTTCACTTAATGATTTATTAAATGTAAAAGTAGTACTTATACTTTCACATGGTATTGGCATAACAAACACGTAGAATATGTTTAGGAAGGTCTCAAGAACATGTGTGCAAAGTTGGGGCTGTTTGGACAACTTAACGAATTTTCATGTCCTGGGTACCTGGTATTTTGGTGAGAATATTCCAAGTAAATCCCGACAAGGAATTTGGTCAGTATTCTCTAGGATATGTAGGTAATGATCTAAGTGACCGAGTTAGGTGAATATTTAGGTGGAATCCCGAATTTTTACAACAGCTATGGCTAGTCTGTTTATGCAGTTAAGGCAGCACCGGTACACTCGTATTTGAATGAATGGCCTGAAGGATACTTGACATCTCCAGCAACTGCCTAGTGTTGGATTTTTTCATCGCAAAAGTAGCATTCAAATGATCCTCGAGTGAGTGTATCGAAACCTGTTTGATGGACATTATGTGAAGGCCATGACCAGAGCATTTGAGAACGATGTTGGACCCATCAAGCAGCCCAGATTCAAAGAAGTCATTGAAATTCATTTTAGGTTGAAGTGACAATAAATACCCATTACCATTTCCAAATCGGGCGTTTGATCGCCCAAAATTATCACAAAGCTCTGTATGTTAGCTAGGATTAATAAATCTTGGCAATGAATTACTAAATCTGTCCATTAATCCGTTTGCGTACTTTTTTTCCGCTTGGGTATAATTACCAACATGACTATTTCTTCAAGGGTATTGACACCTGTTGAATATTGTCTATGTAATAAGCCTTAATGACCAGCTTCTTTCTCATTACTTCCTAGCAGCCATGAAATTCCACTTCGTCCGCCAAACTGCACTCTTGGTTTATTTGCCAATCTCGGAGCAAGCAAGTCTGTATGGGCAATCAAACATCAACAACACTGATGCTTGACCATCAAGTCGGTCTATTCTCTTTGGTGAATGGCTAGTAGTAAAGTGAGCTCAAAGCTAACGTTTTAGGGATGACCAAAGCATCTGCTCTACTGAGCATACCTCCAGCGTTGAAGATGGTCCTAATGGGCCCCTGCTTTCCGAGGTGAAGAACCTCTTCAATAACTCTATCTATAAATCAATGCCAATGTGGTCAAGGTGATCAAGGTGACTGTCAGAAAACAAACTGTGTTAGAAGAAATTATCACAGATGTCCGTGCAGCCTTCCCTGCGCTCTTAAAAGTCCAAGACGGCCACCCAATGTTCGCAGTACTGGATGCTTCCGGGCCATTCAACCAATCAACCTCTTTGCTAAGTACATTCTTGATTATGCAAACCTGCAAATACCTTGACTTGCGCTAAATCGCGGGTAGATATGACCGCATTTCTATGTAACTTGTTAGGTTTTAAAATTGGTTATCATACAAGCTTCACTGTAATAGTTGGATGCTAGACTATTGACTTGCAACGGTTACGACTCCAACCAATATTTAACAAAATTGTGGGCTCAACCGGGAATTGAACCCGGGACCTCCTCGACCCGAACGAGGAATCATACTACTAGACCATTGAGCCGAGCTGATAATATCAAACCTGAGCCATCTTGTAACATCAGAAACAGGATTTGATCTTATATATATACATGTCGGGTCTCAGACTAAGAGAACAGAATTGTTCGGGCGGAATTTCGTAATCGGTATTGGAATAGTATAAGAAAAGTAGGTTTACGGATATTCTGAATATTCATAGGGAATATGGTCTATGCATGGCATTAGTTTCCCGCATTTTTGGCTCCAAGTCTTTATGGAGACTCATAAATATTCAATGCGCTGGCTAGGTTAACAATCGTCAATTCTATATTTATTCTTGAAAATTTACATAAGCTAAGTTGGTTGCTTAGAAGATGAAGTAGTTTTGAGCCATGGGCAATTCGGTGGCAGGAGGACAGATCATGTGGACACCGTCGGCGTAAACTTCGTAGGTCTCGGGGTCAACCTTGATCTCGGGGGTAACACCGTTGTGCTTCATGTCAGACTTCTTGAGGCCACGGCACTTCTTGACAGGAACAGCCTGCTTATGAAGGTTGTACTTGGCAATGACGCCAGAGTCGACTGAGTCTTGACTGACAAGAGCAAGGGCGCGAACACCTCTACCAGTAGCTCCGTACATTCCACGACCAACAACTGGTTGAGTAGTAGGAATAGAGGCGTTAGCATCACCCATGTTGGCCCAAGCAATGACACCACCCTTGATGATAAGCTCAGGCTTGGTTCCGAAGAAGGCGGGGTTGTACATGACGAGATCAGCGTACTTGCCAACTTCGATGGATCCGATAATATGGGAGCAACCGTGGGCAATGGCAGGGTTGATGGTGTACTTGGAAACATAACGCTTGGCGCGGAAGTTGTCGTTGTTAGGGGTACCCTTCTCCTCAGGACCAGCCAAGTGACCACGTTGGACCTTGTTCTTGTGGGCGGTCTTCCAGGTTCTGGAGATAACCTCACCGATACGTCCCATAGCTTGAGAATCGGAAGAGATGACAGAGATGGCACCAATATCGTGGAGGACATCCTCAGCGGCGATAGTCTCGGCACGGATTCTGGATTCGGCGAAAGCAACATCCTCAGGAATACGCTTGTCAAGATGATGGCAGACCATCAACATATCAACGTGCTCATCCAAAGTGTTGTTGCAGTAAGGACGGGTGGGGTTGGTGGAGGAAGGAAGAACGGATTCCTCACCACAGACACGGATGATATCGGGAGCGTGACCACCACCGGCACCCTCAGAGTGATAGGTGTGGATGGTACGTTGCTTGAAGGCAGCAATGGAGGCTTCGACGTAACCAGACTCGTTCAAGGTATCAGTGTGGATGGTGGCCTGGACATCGAATTCCTCGCAGACACTCAAGCAGTTGTCAATGGCAGCAGGAGTGGATCCCCAATCCTCATGAAGCTTAAGACCAAGAGCACCGGCTCTGACTTGTTCACGAAGGGCCTCGGCATCAGAGCAGTTACCCTTACCGGTGAAGCCCATGTTCATGGGAACATTATCAGTGGCTTGGAGCATGAACTCGATGTGGTTGGCGCCAGGAGTACAAGTAGTGGCGTTGGTACCGGTGTTGGGGCCAGTTCCACCACCGATCATGGTGGTAATACCACTGCTGAGGGCTTCTTCAGCGAGTTGAGGACAGATGAAGTGAACGTGGGTATCGATGGCACCAGCAGTGAAGATGTGACCTTCACCAGCCAAAGCCTCGGTAGAGGCACCGACCACCATGCCTGGAGTAACGTTGTCCATGACATCGGGGTTACCGGCCTTACCAATACCAACAATCATGGAATCCTTGATACCGATATCAGCCTTGACGATACCAGAGTGATCCAAGATGACACAGTTGGTGATGACCAAATCGAGGCAATCATCATCGGAAACAGCGGTCTTTTGGCCCATACCTTCACGGAGAACCTTGCCACCACCGAACTTGCACTCATCACCATACACGGTGAAGTCCTTCTCGATTTCAATCATGAGGTCGGTGTCTCCAAGACGTACCTTGTCACCAACGGTGGGTCCGTACATGTCAACATAGGTAGAGTGCTCCAAGCTGAAAGGAGCGGGGGCAGGAAGAGACTCTTGCTCGCGGTGTTGGAAGTTAAGTTCCTTGCAACGCTCGATGATCTCGGGAACTCTGGAACGATCAACAGGTCCAGTGGCAATGTTGTTACCACCGGTGATGACCTGGTCACCACCGATATCGACCAAAGAGACAGTCTTGGACTCTCCGGGTTCGAAACGGACGGCGGTACCGGCAGCGATGTCTAAGCGACGACCGTAAGCAAGTCCACGGTCGAAGCACAACTCGGCATTGGTCTCGACAAAGTGATAGTGGGAGCCAACTTGGATGGGTCTGTCACCATTGTTAGTAACAACGACAGCGACACGCTCTCTGTTGGGGACAAGAACGATCTTTTCGGTACGAAGCTCCAAAGATCCAGGAAGAGCCTTCTTATCAACGGGGGCGACAGCGGGGAAGATATCCATGGATGGGATAGGCAAGAAGGATCCATAAAGAGCAAGCTCAAGGTTACCATCATCGGTACAGATGGGATCGTGAATGGTAACCAAGAAAGTACCCTCGGTAAAGGTACCCTCGATTTGCACCTCGTGAAGAGTAGCCATAACAGCAGGACGGACATGTCTTCTACCCAAGAACTGACGACCGAGGTCCATGATTTCGGCAACAGAGTGCTTACCATCTCTCATGAATTCCAAGGCTTGGGAGGCGATGAGGGCGCTGGCTTCACTGTGGTTGAGCTGGATACCTCTGGCAAGACGCATCTGGGCCAAGTAGCCGACTTGGTGAAGCATAAGCTTATCCATTTCTCTGGGGACGAGTCTCATTTTGGATTAAGATCTGCCGTGGAAGGATAGGAAGATTGGTGGTGTGAAAAAGATTTTTGGTTGACAGCCTGCTGAAACACTTGGTATTTATAATCACGATCCGACAATATCCGCTACCATGTTTACCAAATGGACATCAATGACATCTTTACCTAATCAAGGTAACTCTCCATTATGGTATACAGTTTCTTAACTTTTACCACATTTGTCTCTCATGTCAACCCGAGTTCCTCTTTATGTCTCAGGCCTAAATAGGTAAACTTGGCAAACCTGGAAATATTCTATTTTTGGTGGTACCTTAATCGTAACTTACCCGATTTGGCACTAAATCAAAAATCTAAAAATGAAAACTTCATATACCCAGATAGGTAGTGATGCTCCTGATTAACACTGATTCTATAAGTGGTATATGGTTCCCTTAATACTTCCAATCATTTGGTGAATCCGAAAAATCTTTTTGACTCCCAAGACGGCTAGGTATGATAAGTAAGTTATACCTTGGATGATGTGGTGGACTTCGGAGATGGATGTAGAGAGAGGCAGTGAGGGTGAAATACATCGTCGTATGTCACAATGGAGTAGAGAGTGAAGAGAGAGGTGCAGAATGGGCCCATACTAGATTGGTTGCAATTGGACACGACAAGGAAGCCGGGGCTTTATCCAATTTTGGATTGATTTGATCTAGCCGAGAACTAAGTCCTAAACTGGACCTGGATATGTGGACTTCATTCTGCCGTACCAATTATCAACAGCTGGATGTGCCCCTAGAGATATATCCTCACAGACCTTTTTTCTAGAATTATATGGAGTTCTGAAGTGGCCGGTAATCCTACGAATTCTTATAGTCCCATCCGCCAACTCAGTTACTTGGTTATTTTAACTAGCAAAGAACTACGTACATGCGACAAAGGTCTTGATGGTTGGTACGTAAGCCGATTTGATACCCGGTAGTCAAATTTGACCTTTGAAGAAGTGCGAAACATCTTGGATTGTATTCTTCCATCGGTGTTTAGGACATGTAATGGACAAAGATTTCTTATGTTTGTCTCACAAATTAATGTACTGCCCGAGTAATTTGCACCCTTTCCTAATGGCGCTAGCCCAGAATGCCTCAACTATGCGTCATGAAGGGCTTCTGTGGATTGACTAGTCAATATCAGGGAATTGGAACATAAGGAATGTCGGTATGCGTGCTAAGTTATGTGATGTTTAGTCTTTACCTATAAAATCCGCTTGGATCACGAATCAAATGAGTGTGATTGGCCCTGTTAGTTTACTACTGCAACTGATGTCGATTCCCTCACACGGCTCCAGTTTAAGCGATATTCATTGGCCCTACTTCCTCGGACTTCCGCGTATCCCAAGCCTTTAGTGGCTTGATAGATTCCGAAGCCTTTTTAAGGTTAACCTGAACGATGATCTTGGTAATTTCGACCAAACTGGGTGATACAAGCAAATATTGGGATTCCCTGGTGTTCAGGATAGTTTCATCGCTTGGTAAATTGTTTACCCAACCGAACCTCGGTATAGGCGCTTGAAAACCACCAAACTCTGATGCAGCATTAGTGCCACCAGAAATCTCCGAATACCTTCCGCCAAACTCAAGGCTTCCAGTGACTGGGCAATTCTATATATGTTCTTTAGTTTAGCGTCCGAATGATACATTGAAGTTTCCATTTCACTAATTGTTGGACCACGGAATATGGAATTAGTCAAGTTCCGGAAGCTATCGATATTTTGAAGCTTGCCCAAATGATCCCATGCTATACTATACATAACTTCCGAGGATAATCTTGTACTCTACTCTTATTATCATCTTGATATTTGAGTCGTCCAATATATGGGTATCGATTTAATCGGCTGATTCTACAGAGTACTTCCAAAATAGAAGTACTAGACTAAATATTTTTGCAATGATAATGAGGAAATTATTGTTCTAAGAGCTTAGGAAATATTCCTTGTGATTGGATCAACTAGCAGATTGCGTGGTTTCCACTTAATCGAATATATAAGCGGTACTTATACTTTCACATTACAAACTCAAGGATTATGTTTAGAAAGCTCACAAGATTATGGGTGCACAGTTTGAGGCATTTGGTACACAGCTTTGGTAATTCTCATATTTCGGGTACTTGATGTTGTAGTGAAAATAATCTGGACAGGAAATAGCAAAGCTTATACACTGAGATAAGCTAATGTAAATATCTAGGTGTAAATACACAATTCACAACAACCAGGAGGAAGGTGATCTGTATTGTAAGATCTTACAATGTAGCAGGAATGGCCCCAGAAAGTTAAGGAAATACATATAGGTCTTTTGGATAAATTTGAGGAATTTCATCAAGTAACTGATCTTAGCTGATTTTATATGGTGGTTTTATGTAGTTAATAATTGAAAATCTGGCAATTAGTCAAATGATATATCCAAGTGCTAGAGGATAAAATCTTAGCAGTTTGGATATGCCGGAGATTTTGTATTTACAAGGCTTCCACTTAACTGTGAATTTTGCATAATCATACAAGCTGAAAACTGAGTCAATAACTAATATTTTTAACATAGATGCTAAGCTAATCGAATATGTCATTATCAGCACGTCATCTATTAATAATCAATCAAATACTGGTGACCGATCAGGCTTAAAAATCCCATGAATAATTGGAGTCAAGAGCCTGCTACAGAGCAGTCTTACAATCGTTGCTCAGGTGAGAATTGTGAGCTCCTTGATCAGGCCATAAGAAATCGGTAAGAATCAAAGCTACACTAATCTTCCCAACAACGGTAAGTAGGAATTTACCAACTCGAAATTCTGGAGATTTGTAAAATTGTGGGTGAATCGAATGTGTTACGGTTCTTACCTTCCGTAAAGCTTTGCGAAGTTGCTGATATTTTTGTTGACTTGATCGAAAAATGAAACGCAATCCCCAGTGATTTCTTGGGATTTAGAAACATCCTATTTTCTAATTCGATAATTTCCGAGAATCACATTTACCATTTCCGTTTAGTAAAACTCGTCACATTCAAATACTTGACTATATAAAGTCTTGCCAAATCCATATATACACATCTGATGGAACAACTCTGCTTTGCTAATACGTAGTAGTTCTATCGAGGGCGGCAGTGACAAATACTAACCAGGCGCATTCCTTTGGACGGATCCTATAGCCATCATCATGACGTGACCACTGATTTTTGATTGCCAGCTGTACTCCTATTTACTCGCTGTCATTTTGTACTCGGTTGACAGATGGATGTTGAGAAATTACTCACTCAGTGTATTTCCAAAACAGGCACGATTTCGTAGAGTGGTGAGGGTCGGTTTAATAAGGTTGACGTTCTTTGGCGTTGGCGCCCTCTAGAAGACACCGATAAGCCACATTATGATCCGAGCATCAACTAGAGCCGTTGGTGATTCTCAGTTTACCGCCGTAAACCCGAGCCCACGCATTTCGGTAGATATATCGGTCTTGACAAACGGATTATAAATATGAGACCAGGTCTGGGAAGAATGATCATTCAACAAACAAGTAGCTTTACTCGAGATGTTCATCCGAAACCTGGTTTGCACAATACTATCTGTCTATTCAGTTGTTGGTAAGCCCATTACCGTCGGCGACCCCAGCATCAACCACCTCACAGTCGTGAACAATGCTACCGATTTCTGCCTCTTCCTACCTCCAAAGCCGGCAATGATCATTGGTCAGCATGAGCATGATGCAGTGGTATTCTGCACGAAGCCAACTTCGGTGGCGCCCAAGGCGCTGCCACTTCCACAGGGATTCATTGAAACTGCGCACTTCAATCAGACAGGCACCTACGTCCAAGTGACTGGTAAAATGAACCCCGAAACATACAACATGTCACGCAGCGATGGTGGCGGCCAGTTCGACAACCGAGGCGCCCCACCGGAGTCAGGATGTGATGGTTACACCTACTTCGTCAGTTTGATCGAGCCTGATGTTGGAGAGTACTGCATCCGCTGTTGTAATGAGAAGAATGACTGCAACATGGGGCTCAGTACCGAAGGATGCAGGACCGTCATTCCTGGCGATTACAGTTAAAAGAGAATTCTCAATAAAATTGGCCAACTCTCGTTGCTAAAGAGGGTTTATTATTGGCGTGAACAGAAATTGTGAAACGGGTAAGAATGGAGTGTGGTGTTTGCAGGGATTAAGGAAAATCAAGGGGTTATGCATTCATATGTGGCTGTTTAGTCAACTCTATGGTTTTTGAACATTCACTGCACCAAATTCTGTTTGCGATAATCGTAAAATGAGTGTGCAATTCGATTTTAGCAAATATTTCTCTGCTTCCCCAATATTTGCTGTGTGCTCCAAAAATGGTGTATTACTCATGACTTCTGGCCATGTATTATATTCCACGTGAACGCGTGTGCATTTCATACAGCGACATACTCTAACATAGCCTCCAAGCCTGAATTATTGAAAGTGATGAGATTAAGATTCGGATTTTGGCTGATTCTCATGTGGTATTTCTATCGTGTACATTAAATACCTCTACAGTTGACATTAGCAAGGCGGAAATCCAATACATCAGAAGACAATTCGCATACGTGCCTTAAACCAAAAATTATAAAGCATGTCGTGCTATCTGGTTTAATTGATGTAAAGCAATACTAGGCTACCAGTTTCAGCGGGAATATTCAGATTCATTTGACCCCCTATATGTCAAGTAATTTTGGATACTTTTCAGTGCACAAGCAAGATTCCAATGGACACTTACATTTGATTGTCCCTTATGTTGTGAGATCAGTGGGTCAACTGATACTGGTACCTTGATTTCTTACACCATTGATGTTATTCTTTGCTGAAGATAAATTTTATTGACCTGACAAAAGCTTAGGTTCACAGGTGAATTTCGTGGGCATGTCTATTTCTTGGATAACCGGTAAGTATACAGAGTTCGATGATTTCAGGCCTCAAGTATTGCAACCACCTTTCCCAGAGAGTTCCAATAGATTATCATGGGGGTTTTCGAATGCACTTTAAATATCAAAAACTCCAGCATAAGCATTAACGCCTGTTTCGACTAGACAATGCCAATATTACAATTTGATTGGTCTCAGTCAATTAACGTTATGAGAAGTATCCCAGAAAAACAATAATGAATCCACTATTTCCATGCCATTTTTCATTGGGTTTATTGTATTTTGTTGCAGAAAACCTCAGTTGGATTTATGCTCGCTATACCATTGGCAGATTTGCCCTTCAAGAGCAGTCAACTTTGAGATGTCTGAAAAGCCATTGCACTGACCAAAGATACACTCGGCACTCTTCACCATGAACGAGACCTGGTCGGGGTTCTCCGAGTCACAAAGCAATCCGAGAGACTCCATGAAGTATGGACTGCTAGAGTCCTGGGTGTAGTGGGCCATGAGCTCCTGACCAGCCTTTACGGAGCACTCGGTGATGCACGGAGTGGGATACTTGAAGGGGAAGTACTCAGAGGCGGAGACGGCTAAGACGATGGCAAGACCAGCGAGAGATTTGGCGGCGAAGTACTTCATTGCGTTGCGAGTTTAGATAGAGAACTTAGGTGAGGAGTAGCCCATATATATAGCGTTATGAGCTCCTCATGAGGCTTGCCTTTCCATTTCCTATTTCTCAAGAGGGTTATCTTCAGGTACAACGGCAGCAAGACAAATTACTGGAGTAGCATACTTTCGTTGGCCAGAAACGGATGGAATCGCGAGCCTGGTAATATTGGGGTTCTAGCCCTTGGGCTATAAATGAGCGGTCGATTGTGGACCAATTCGCACTTGCTTGATAAGGGAACCGTCCAGAAAATTGACTTGGCAATGCGAGCATTCTAGAGCCTTATTGGTGTCTACGAAGCTATCCCCGAGGTGTTGGGTCGTTTTTGGCTATCCAATTCATTCCGATTCCACTTGGATCTGGCTCGGTAAACTAATATCAAGATTGCTAATCTCCGATACTAGATAGGCCTGGCTAAACCACCCAAATACTATCAACAACCATAGCTACATGCACTGGTCACAACATTCTTACCAGAACTATTCCGAGGAATAATGAATTGGCTTTCTCTCTCACTCATCTTTACCAGCACTCTGAAAAATACCTCTCTTTTTTCTACATCATTTAGGGTCGGGTTTTAATTCCGCTGCTTTATTATGAAGTACTGTAAACAGCCTTAATTTTCTTTATGCTGAGCATACCACTGACAAATTTGCCCCTCAAGGGCCATTAGCTTGGAGATGTCTGCAATTCCATCGCACTGATCAAAGATACACTCGGCACTCTTCACCATGAACGAGACCTGGTCGGGGTTCTCCGAGTCACAAAGCAATCCGAGAGACTCCATGAAGTATGGACTGCTAGAGTCCTGGGTGTAGTGGGCCATGAGCTCCTGACCAGCCTTTACGGAGCACTCGGTGATGCACGGAGTGGGATACTTGAAGGGGAAGTACTCAGAAGCAGAAACGGCCAAGGCGACGGCAAGACCAGCAAGAGATTTGGCGGCGAAGTACTTCATTGTGTTTCAAGTTTAGATAACTATCTAAGTTGAAGAGTGGTTCTTATTTATAGTGCTTTAAGCCTCTTATAAGGCAAAGGGAACATGAGCAATTACTAGAGCAAGACTCGTTTGCCTGCCGTACACAGATAGTCATGCGAGCAAGCAACCTTGTGGTTCTAGCCCTAAAGCCACGTATACGTGGTCAATTGACGACAAATCCACGTTTGTTTGATGCGAGATCGATCCAGAATATTGTCTTGGCAATGTGTTGAATCTAGAATTATAACTTGGGTGAAGAGCAACTCGTTGCGATTTCCTGATGGCGAACCTATAACCGCTACTCCGGATAGTGGCAAATGGCATCATGAATGCCACTACAAATTGGTTGAATGGCAATGGCGTTCGATACATTAATATTTGATCTCACACATTACACCATGACTCTAGTCCACTTTCATCGAATCCTGAGCGCGATTGAGCCCGGACCATAGCAGTTCTACCAATTCCCCCCCCCCACCCCACGATTCATTACAGTGCAGATATGTTTGGTAGTACCAGGTGTCAAGGACATGCGACGGGTACGAAATGCCATCGATATAAAAGGACGATCGTTATCCCGCGGATAAAGAGAAGAGAATCAGCGTTACTTGGTTGCCTATTACGCTAATCAGCGAATTTCATCATAACGAGGAGCATCAAAGTGCATGCGAAGGGTTTATCAGAAATATAGACTCGCGAGGGCACTTACCCGCTTTAGCGGTGCTGGCTTGGGGCATGTGCTACCGTTTAGGCCAGTTAACTGTCAAGCGAATGAAAACAGATAAACTCCAGCTGGTTGCTGACATCTGGGTAGTGGCAATGTGTGATAGCAGACTAGTGACTAAAACTTCAATATGATAAACAACTCGCTTGGGTCGTATCATTATTCATTGGATTTATTGAATATAGTTGTGAAAGATCCTAGTCAGATTTATGCTTGGCATACCATTGGCAGATTTGCCCCTCAAGGGCCATTAGCTTGGAGATGTCTGCAATTCCATCGCACTGATCAAAGATACACTCGGCACTCTTCACCATGAACGAGACCTGGTCGGGGTTCTCCGAGTCACAAAGCAATCCGAGAGACTCCATGAAGTATGGACTGCTAGAGTCCTGGGTGTAGTGGGCCATGAGCTCCTGACCAGCCTTTACGGAGCACTCGGTGATGCACGGAGTGGGATACTTGAAGGGGAAGTACTCAGAAGCAGAAACGGCCAAGGCGACGGCAAGACTAGCAAGAGATTTGGCGGCGAAGTACTTCATTGCGTTGCGAGTTTAGATAGTGAGCTGAGGTGAGTAATAGCCCATATATATAGTACTTTGAGTTCCTTCCGAAGCTTAGCTTTCCATTTCCCATTCTTCATGAGGTATATCTTCAAGTATAATGCTGGTGTAGAATACTTCCCTTGGCCAGAAACGGATTGAATAGCCAGACTGGTAGTCTCGGGGTTCTAGCCCTTAGACCATGTATTAGTGATCAGCGGTGAACCAACTCGTGATTGTTTGCCGAGGGAACCGTCCAGAAAATTAACTTGGCAACGCTGGCCTTTTAGAGTCACATTAGTATGTACGAAGCTATCCCCGAGGTGTTGGGTTGTTTTCGGCTATCCAAATCGTTCCAATTCCGCTTGGATCTGGCTCAGTAAACTAATATCAAGATTACTAATCTCTGATTCAGTCATCGGTGAGGTTACTTTCTTAGGGACTTCGATGGTGATATAAGATATACATATGTTATTTTCTCGTTCTTGATAGATCCACTTTTGGATTTTGCATGCTACTTTATGACTAATCTATTACGATGTGCAATCATGGCTACATGGACAGGGTTAACAGGGAAACCGAATTCGATTCCCCGCTTAGTATTTGCCTCAACTATCAAGCTAGTCGTGTCATCCCTAGTAACAGGTAGCTTCGATGGCAGAATAATCATTGTTTCCTCTCACATCCTCCTGAATTGAACAATACGCTGAGCAGTAGTTCACTCCTTTGCATCATTACTAATTTAGTTTGTTTATTGCACGTGGGTATAAAGGGACTTAGATAGATTTATGCTCACTATACCATTGACAAATTTGACCCTCAAGGGCCATTAGCTTGGAGATGTCTGCAATTCCATCGCACTGATCGAAGATGCACTCGGCACTCTTCACCATGAACGAGACCTGGTCGGGGTTCTCCGAGTCACAAAGCAATCCGAGAGACTCCATGAAGTATGGACTGCTAGAGTCCTGGGTATAGTGGGCCATGAGCTCCTGACCAGCCTTTACGGAGCACTCAGTGATGCACGGAGTGGGATACTTGAAGGGGAAGTACTCAGAAGCAGAAACGGCCAAGGCGATGGCAAGACCAACGAGAGATTTGGCGGCGAAGTACTTCATTGCGTTGCGAGTTTAGATAGTGAGCTGAGGTGAGGGATCGCCCATATTTATAGCGGTTGTAACATCTTATGGGCCTATAATCTGAGGAACATTGCCATGGACAAGTACCGAAAGTCAGCTTGCTGGAGTAGAACTCATCTGGCAGTCAGAAACGGATAGAGCTGCATGTTTGGTAATCACGGGGTCTATGTATACGTGGTGATTTGAAGACGAATCTCCCTGTTTGATGGGAGATCCATCCAGATGATTGTCTTGGCAATGAACCGGGTTCTAGAATCGCCATGATGCCAGTGGTCCTATTATCCAAGCCACAAGTTCTTCTGAGCACTCTGACTCATGGCTCGCCTACTATATGTATTTGAAATGAAATGGTCAGTGAATACAAATTTTGATCGACTTGGAGACTCGGTATGGCTAGTGTTCACGAATGGGTTAAGTGCTGCCGGTCCCTTCAAGGCGATTTGCATAGTTGCTTGTTAACTAGCCATAGTCTGGAAAATGGCGATCTTCATCACTAATGCTATTTCGTAGAACAGTGGCTACTTCATATGTACAAAACATTCCAGGATGTCCACTGCATTGGCATCTGACATTTATTGATAAAATCGAATCATTACCAATTTTCCAAAGCTGACCCAACTTTTTTCAATGACACATGCCGCGCTTGTCGCCCAGGTATTGCAGGTTTGAATTAATTTAGATGGTCCTAAAGCTCTTTAACTTCAAGGAGTGCAAGTCGAAGGTCTGCTTCTTTTCTGGAAGATCACCCAACATTGATAAAACGTGGAACGAGTATTCAGTCAGATAGCAGGTAGAATATTACACTAACTGTGGGGCAGCAACAAATGACCACGGATATTAACAATAGTTCACTTTTTCTGCATTTATTTCATTGAATTAGGCTGTGGGTAGCCTCAACGCTCTTGATGTTCGGCATACCATTGACAAATCTGCCCCTCAAGGGCCGTCAACTTTGAGATGTCTGAAAAGCCATTGCACTGACCAAAGATACACTCGGCACTCTTCACCATGAACGAGACCTGGTCGGGGTTCTCCGAGTCACAAAGCAATCCGAGAGACTCCATGAAGTATGGGCTGCTAGAGTCCTGGGTGTAGTGGGCCATGAGCTCCTGACCAGCCTTTACGGAGCACTCGGTGATGCACGGAGTGGGATACTTGAAGGGGAAGTACTCAGAGGCGGAGACGGCTAAGACGATGGCAAGACCAGCGAGAGATTTGGCGGCGAGATACTTCATTGCGTTGCGAGTTTAGATAGTGGACTGAGGTGAGCAATAGTCTATATTTATAGCGTTATTAGCTGCGGCGACAAGGTGATCTGTATTCATAATGCCTTAGTTTTCTGAGTTTCATGTCTCCAGATTAAACCAAGAAATTGCTGAAGGCTCCACTGTTTACTAGAGACCGGCAGAATAGCGAGTTTGGTAATAAAAGAGATCTAGCCTTATAGCCAAGAAAACGTGATCAATTGTCGACGAATTAGTTTATACTTGATGAACGGTGTATCTAGAATACTGTCTTGGCAATGATTATGGCGCTAATTGTCCTTTCACGAAGCATTCCATCCAAGTCAGCAATGCTCACCACTTCCGGCCAAGATCTGCCAGCATCAGTCAACACACTCCCCAACCCATATTTGGTTTGGGACGAGCATGAGTCACGTGCTGCATAATCCCGGAATCGCAAATCAATGGAAATTGCTTTATTGGTTGCACACGTAAGGCACATGGCTGAATTTCCCGAAATGATACCATATCATGGCTCAGAGTTGAGAGTGACCTTGAAGTGAATTAGGAATGTCTGTGAGGAGAATTAGGAATGTCTGTGAGGAGAATTAGGAATGTCTGTGAGGAGAATTAGGAATGTCTGTGAGGAGGTGGTGATAATCCAACTCGGAAACCGCACGAGTGCTCAAGACAGAAAAGCGGTTATTGAGGCGACAACGGATTTGGGTTGCTTCCCGATCGAAAGAAGCTTGAACCTGAAGCCCAATTGCATTGACGATTTACAATTTTGCTCTGAGTGATTGAAGGTTGCTATTCAGTAGTATAACCAGGATCCATGAGACGAAGAATCTCGGAATTGAAATTGGTTGGACAAGGGTGATGTGATATACCAACTCTGCTTCCATTTTAAGGATTTTTTTCACTTTCGTCTGACCTGAGCCCACAATCAGCGATCCGTGTGGGTCCAACTGATAAGCTAAAGTGGTTAAATAGACGCAAATCAAGTTGAGGTTGGTTACCCGTCGGTACCGGCGCTTGAGGTGGGTCGATTCCTCAGAATTTGGGAAATGAGAATGATTGGATTGGGTCTAACCAGCCTAAGCCTAACCTTGGTAGCGGGCCATTTTTAGCCATGCAAGAATGAGCCATGGTTGGTTGGTAGTCACACAGCGTTACATGGGGTAGTATGAGCATCCCCCGGCCCCATATACAAAACGCATTATGTTTCGCTAAAGGCAAACTTTCATACCTGAAATCGGTTCAATAGTTACTCCATTAATTAGCATTCAGCACACTAGAGCTGAGCAGAAGCTGTATCTCAGTTTAGGCTTTTCTCGACCCACTTCTATGCCAAGAAGTTGTTCCAGATGTCAGTGGTTGCCTAAGCCCTCATTCATGTGTTGCTAAACTACCAACCATTGACTTCATCGATAGGAGTGATTTCAGTAAACGTTAAAGTACTTCTTTTTATTCTACAAAACTTCAGCTCGGCTTCTACTCATGTCATAGATCTAGTTTGGCTGCCAGATGAGATTCCAGTTGTCGTATTGCAACTTGGTGTAGGCTGGTGGACGATTGTAGTCGGGTCCATCTCCTTCTCCATCAATGGCCATGTAGACCCCGTTCATTTTTGGATTAAGTCCTGCCCCGTAGCTGGTGTCAATGGGCCATGTGTGAGTAATGGTGGTTCCGAGGGCTGGGAAACAGAAGTCATTGTCCAACAAGCGGTAACATTGTCCGCTGTAAACCGCTCTACGGGTTTGACTAGTGTCTTTTCCAAAGTTCTCCAAGAACTGGTAGAAATAGCCTAATCCTTCATTGCCGTAATTGGGGCCCAGGATCTTGGCGATCAAGTACCATTCGTTGTCAAGCCAGTAGTACCCACCATAAATGGTGTCATTTCCCTTGAATTCGGCGGTTACCTTGAGGCGTTGCGTCTCTCCAGCCTTCCAGTCATGCACCAGCCAAGCATGGCTTCCGGTGCCCTCGTGGCCAAACTTACTTGTTTGCACATTCTTTCCGACCTCAACAATGGTGGCCAGATTCTCGGCATCCTTGTTCCATAGGGAGAACAATACACGACGCTCGGTTGGTGAGTTAACTTGAATACCCATGTAGCCACGGTTGAACCCATTGGTACACCAGTAAGTGTTCACTGGGTCATGGCCGACAGAGACCTCGATATTACTCTCGAAACTCATGAACGGAAGGGGAAGGTCCCCAAGAAAGGGCGAATTATATATGGAGACCGCGTGAGTACTCAAGGGTACCAGGGCGGTCAATGCGGCGACAATAGATGGAAACTTCATCTCGTTTGCAAGAAGCTTGCACTTGATAGACCTCGTTGAAGCTCGATGGCAGGTATTTATATCTGTGTGGAGAGCAAAGACTGACCTATACCATATCCCGGGACGAGTGCTCACTTCGTAATAGCACCGACCCAGCGCGGTTCTGGTCATCTGGCATCTCGATGTGCCAATGACTTTAGGCAAGATCTACATGAGTCGTATCAGCGTCATCCAAAAGCGCCTGTTGTTGTTAATATGTCAACCATTGGCCACTTGTCTCTGAATATGGGTAACTATTCCCAGTCGAAGGATTACCGCTGCATGGCCTAATACCAGAGCATTCCGTTTAGAATGTTGTTTTCGGTGGCGTGAAAGATTTCCTCTTTTTGATTCACAACGATCGTTGGAAGGATCGCGTGCATGAGTCACATCGAATCCTCGATGTATGGCTCGATGGCACCGTCCATTGCGATCTTGAATTACAGATGTGGACCTCGTCGAGACCCTGCGTGGCATTGGTGGAGATTCCCGGGTGCACGCGACTTGCATGATGGCCATATATAACAACCGGCGTTCATGAGACTGTTGGCAGCCAGGTTTGTTGCATGGGCCAGCAGTATTATGCGTCATTGTGCCAGATGCGTTTTCTGAATGCTATTTTCATCCATATTTGGCTCGATTCTAACGTTCTCCAACGCCAAATAAGATCGCTGATTTGCTGCTAAATGGGTAAAGTAACCAACCGACAAGGAAGAAGAGACCCATCCTCTCCACTACTTGCCGTACCACAAGGCACCGTCGATTGGCCAATTGACGGGTTCACTTTGGAGCATCATTCGTTCCCACTGTAGCCCCATTGCCTCGATAGAGACTATGGTGTATTCCGGATGGTGCTGTCCAATGGATCGACCTTGAGCAGTCGCGTTAGCTTTGGTTGGCAACTCTTCACCCAAGAGCGGCCCAAGAAATGCTTTCAGTCAGCTCCCTGATTGGTCCACTTTGGCTTCGAGACATTATTGGAGCTAGTAAAATTGTCTGACTTGGATTTTTTTGCTGGTACTCCTCCTACCTTCCTCATCTGGAGACCTCCATCCCATCCACGAGTATGAGTCATGAGTCATGAACACGAATCTTCTCATAACTTGCGGGCCAGGCTTGGCTTTTCCATACCTGTGTCAATGAATTTCATGCGGTATTGGACTCTAATATGACCCCTAACTCTGGCTTGTTGAACCGGCCTTGGATTTTGGCGAAATTTCTGTCAGGAACTAAGCAAAATATAAAACGCCCTTCATTTTCAATTGTGAAGTCTAGCTACGTGCATTATCCACAGTAATTGACAAATAAATACTCGTGGTTGTAAGTAGGGTGAAATGTCATCTTGAACCTCCCCCCCTTTCCTGTAAACTGGTGGAAAGCTTACTAAGGATGGCTCTCTGGCCGGTTAAAAGGACACGGGAAGCTCGCAATATTTGGTCGCTATTTGCACCAGTTTCCACTATTTTTAGCATGGCTTTACAGAATACTGGAAGTGGTTTGGGGAACTCCACGAATTGAATGCTATTCACCTATGGTGCTGGGCTGAAATGGAGCTCTGTATATATATACCAAGTTTCCCTACCAGAGCTTTGCACACGTGTTCTTGGGACCTTCCTAAACATATTCTACGTGTTTGTTTTGCCATGACCATGTCAAAGTATAAATACTAGTTTTACATCCAGTAAATCATTGAGTGAGAACTACTTAATCTACTTGTCCTCCCAATCACTTCTAATATCTCCAAAACTCTTACAACCCATTTTACCATTTTGAATTGACATTGAGTGTGTCTGTAAGAATATTGATGGTGACGTTTTGGGAACAGCCCCTGAAAGCCTTGTGCTATATCAGTGGTCTTTTGGGTAACTTTGAAAGATCTGATGTCAGCATTAGCAAATCTCTGGCTAGATAACTTCCTAGTAAATGGTCATTAATGACATAGCTAAGAAATACGAGTAGCTAGGTGCCAAAAAGCTGCTTCAAATACAATCCAGTGTATCAACAAATACTAGAAGTCTATCGAAAAGACATCTAATGATGATGCGCTTGGTTAGTCAGCCAGTAGACTTTTTTCCACAAGGATTAGCGATGTTACGCATCTTGGTTGTTTGGATTTTATGCTCAATGGTTCAAACAAGCGATTTTATTAGACCATCGTGAGTTGATTGATCTGGGATGAGGTTCCGGTATACATACTCAAATAGTGAAGCATAGATAAAGAATTCAGGGGTATATCAATCGATCAACGATTAATCTGAGTCGTGGATCCGGAATAGTCACGTCAGAGCCTGATCTGGATCAATCCAGATAGACAAATCTCCGCTTCCAACTGGATTCCCAGGGCCTCGAGACGAGTTCGGATGGCCCCACAGGTCATATGGGCTTGCACATTATTGGAGCCAGCACCACCAAGGGTGGATAGTAAGCCAGGGAAAGGTCCCTGTTGCTTGGTCTCATCGATGGCCTTGAATGGATAAATCACCAGGAGTTCTTCAATACAAACAATGGCTTTAGCGCGCAGTCCTTCAGCAATCAGATTCGCCTTAATGTCTGAGCACCTGCCAGAACTTTGGCCGGAGGTCGGCACCGGATTTGGAGAAATGCCTGCATCTCCTGAGGTGTGCTCAGTTTCCGACGGTTCATTCACTGGTGGATAGGGTGGAACATACCCCTTCAGGTTCTGATATGGCTCGGAAGGGATCGTTTTGCCTGGCCGGTATACCACTTCGTCGTCGTAATCGGGTGCCTGTGGTGTTGGAAGAGCAGCCACCCAGGCTACAGCGACCAGGGAAAGAAGGATGGCAGGAGAAATGAAGCGCATGTTGATAGAACTTGGGGTTGATGCTCTGCATGATGAGTGGATTGGGGTATTTATAGAGCGCGGTACAAGGTTGGCTCCATTACGGAGAATTCATCTCGCTACAGTGAGTCAATGCACACAATGGCCAAGGCTGCCGACATTCTACGGATTGCCCGTCAGTATAATCGTCGGGATGCAGGGCAAATTGCGATTGGCTATAATCGCTTGGGTTAAGAGATCGAGTGCGCATATAGAGAACAAGGATGTGGTGGTGGTGGATGGGGCCGATAAGGTACCATTCCCAAGATGAACCCGGTCTCGGCCTCGTACCATTGGGTCGCTAATAGGGATTAACTCAATCCTAACTAAGCATTCATTCTTCCATTCGAGTGCGGAATTTTCTCTGGACCGCCTGAAATGGCGAGCACGCGAAAAATCCCATTACAATCCAAGCCAATGTTGGCTTAAAATGGCACATGGGGATTGTTTCCATCTTGTAGGCGATTGGCCGGTCATGACCGATGGGGTACCCTGCGCTCTAGATCCTGATTCGCACAAGTGCCAGAGTCAATGTGTGGATGACCATGTAAAGCCAGCCGTGCAATGCCATGAACGCCTGTCATTTTGGTCCTTTTCCACTCATGACATGCGTCCCAAGTGAGCAATCAGGTTGGCTTCCAATCAAGAGGAGTGGTCACCGCCTAATATGGAAGTCCATCAAATCAGCTCCGATATAAAGAGACCCTCGCCCTGCTGATATCCACCTTGCGGAAACGATGCGTGATTTTTTTCTATCGTCTCTTGTTGTTATTGTCTTCCTGGGGTGCACCATCCCATCCGTTAGAGCCGAGCGTTTGCTGAAGCAAGGTATGCGCCAGTGACAACTATTTCCCTCCGACTCGAACTTACCTGAATCTCTTGTGTAGAGCTCGACGCAGAGGAGGACTCCTGTTTGAGCGGGCCTCTTACCGACTACAAGCAAGGCCTGCACATCGGCGCAATTTTCATCATCATGGGCACGAGCGCTTTGGGCTCGTTCTTCTCGATGCTGATCAGATCGTTTCCAAACTTCAAGCTTGGCAAGGATATCATCGCCGTGGGTAAACATTTCGGCACCGGAGTCATCCTGGCCACCGGGTTCATCCATATGTTCCCTGGGGCTATGGAGAGTCTCTCGAACCCATGTATCGGCGAGTTCGGTGAGGTTTACGAGGCGTGGGCTGGATTGTTTGCCATGCTGTCTGCGCTGGCATTGCTGATGATCGAGTACGGTGCAAGCGTGATTTACGAGAAGTATCAAGCCAGGAGGGGCGCTGATTCAGCCGAGTTTCACTTCTCGGACGAGTCTTCGGCCGATCTGGAGAAGAACAAGTCCCCCGAGATGTCCGGTTGTCATCACCACCACGGTGGGTTGCTGGAGGGAGAAACGATCGATCGTACGATCTCCACCTGCCTGTTGGAGTTTGGAATAGCCCTTCATTCGGTGCTGATCGGGGTCGCAGTGGGAGTGGCTTCGGGAAGCGAGTTCTCCTCCCTCCTCATCGCCGTCGTGTTCCATCAATTCTTCGAAGGGCTCGCCCTGGGTGCTCGCGTGGAGGACTTGAATATAAAGAGCCGTGCGTTCGCGTATGCGTCCTCCCTGTTGTACACCCTTATCACTCCCACCGGAGTGGCCATCGGGGTTGGGATTCACAGCACCTACAACCCACACGGTGCCACCGCCTTGCTGGTGAACGGAGTGTTCGACTCGGTGTCGGCCGGGATCCTCTTCTACATGGCGTTTGTGGAGCTGATGAGCACCGACTATCACAACAACCCGGTATTCATGCGATCCTCGGTGACACTCAAGGGCGCTTGCTTCCTGGCGCTGTGGTGCGGTGCGGCGGTGATGGCAGTGATCGGGATCTGGGCCTAGTGCTCGCCACCACCGCCTCAACTACCTCCTTGTAATATAGTGTTGATTTGTGAATAAATTTGGATTTCTTCTGATTCGCGATATCCGCCCGTGATGTGCCCGTGATGTAAGCCAGAAATTAACTGAGGTAACACATGTTCGACCAACACTCCATCCAAACAGGTTCCATGACATTCGTACTTTGAGACCTGGGTGGGGTGAAGCAGGGTGAGAAATCAAGGTCGAGGGTGAAGTTTGGATGACTAGGACGATTAGGATGTTATGGGCCTGAACCCAAACCAAACTTGTAGTCAACTGCACTTTTAAGCGGTCCCCCATTTTCCAGCAAAGACAAGGGAGGAAGAAATCAAGCAACATGTCTAATGTTCACAGCCGTACCGGTTCGGTGACGGACGAGCAACAGCCCCTTTTGCCAGCAAAGTCCACCACAGCGTTCCTGTCGGAGAACGACGCGCAAGGTCAGGCCAAGAGAGTTCGTAAAACCATCACCGGCCTGTTCTCCCTCATCAACTGCGTTCTACCGTCTCTGGTCGAACCGGAGGATATCACCCGATGTGACTCCACCATCATCACCAAAGACACCGTCCAATATGCCCTCCAGCTGGCCCGTCTAGCTGGCGGCCAGAACGGAGAAGTAGTCGAACCTTACCACGTTATCTACTGCGCTCTCCGCTGTGTTGCTGCATACCAGCACGAGGCGGAAAAAGACGCCTCCTGGACTTCTCTGATGCAACAGAGAGCTCTGGCCGCCCAGGTGTTGGCGAAGAATTTGTAAGTGGTTTAGACGTGGTTTCGATCGGACAAAATCGCCCCTTTTGATCAAACATGACTCCCCATGAATATAGGTTGCATTCCTTCCAAAACCGACTCACCTTGAATTTCAATGTTCTCCTTCAAAAATACCATGCGGAAGGAGAGGAGGTTTCCAGTGCTAGCTGTGGTAAGTGTTTCTCTTGTTGCTGGCACAACCCTTGTGACTGAAGATGCTACGCTCACATAGTCATCGAAATCGCCATCGAAATCCATGCCACCATGTTCTTAAGCGACTATGAAGTCCAGAAATGCATCAACGTAAGGGCATCCGGTTGGCATCCCCGAAGGAACACTAACCAAGCCTATTCCATCTCCAGACGATATGGGAAGGAGGGATCCTACAGAACGAAGATTCCAACGGAAACACCTACTTTGTCGCATACGAGCAAAGCACATCCGGATCCATTTGGCAGTACTTCAACCCCGAGAGACTTCAAGTGCCCAAGTAATCCGTTCGGTCAATTTCGGGTGGGTTGCGTGGGACACTAACCGGCCCTTCTAGGTATCAAGATGCCCTTCGAATCGTCTACTTTTTGGGCTTCCTGGCATTGTACACGTACGTGGTGAACAACCGAACGACCCGGCCCGAGCCTCTAGAGTGGATGATGTACACTTTCGTCATGGGATACATCTTCGAGGAGATTCGACTGGTAAGAGGATGTGTGGGAACCCCTTGTGTGGCCAGCTGCTCACCAACCAATTCCCTCTTCGCAGATCTACGAGGGTGGGGTGTTCTATCTTTACAGCATTTGGCATTGGATCAACATCGGGATGTACCTGGTGTTTTTCGTCTCGTTCGCGTTTAGGATCCTCGCCCTGACCGTCCATCACGCCCACAAGAAAGACGCGTACAACGACATAGCCTACGATTTGCTCTCCATCATGGCGATCTTTCTGTGGGTGAAGACGGTCTCGCTGCTGGACGGGTTCAAATTCATCGGGAACATGATCATCATACTGCAAGCCATGATCAAGGACAGTTTCATGTTCTTCTCCCTCCTGCCTTGGGGATTTATCGGGTTTCTTCAAAGCTTCTACGCGCTCGGCGGGGGCAACGACAAGGACGACGAGCTGGGGCTGTTGTCGACGTTCAGCCTATTGAGCAGGGCGTTTCTTGCGTAAGCGATCCCCGTTCCGAGATACGTTCCCACCAACCGCTCGTACTAACCATGACCATCCTTCTTTAGGGATGCGAATTTCGCCCAGGCCGAAGAGTATCACAACGTGTACGGGGCGTTCCTGTTCGGCCTCTACCTGTTTTTCACCGTGGTGCTGCTTCTGAACATCTTGGTGGCGCTCTTCAACTCGTCCTACTCTCGGATCACCGAGCAGTCGGAGAGCGAGTACCTAGCCCTATTCACGTTCAAGGTGTTTTCCTACCTGAAGTCTCCGGACCAGTTCCCCTTCCCTGCCCCGCTGAACCTTATCGAGGTGCTCTTCATCATCCCCACCTCGCTCGTGATGTCTGAGAAGGGCTACGCGAGGCTGAACCACGCGGTGCTCAGTGTGCTACTGTGGGCCCCCCTGATGTTGATAGCCTGGCACGAATCCCGACACCTGGTCGGCCCCTCCTTCGAGGCGCTGGACACCATACTCCACGAGCAGCTGAAATCGGATGCGAACGACGTCATGGCCCATCAAATCACCCGCGGTTTCCTCCCCTTGAACGTGGAACTCGAGAACGGGGAGACGAAGCTGGAGACCTACCTGGAGTACCAGAAGCGTCAGAACCTCTCCCGATTCTCCACCCTCCATCACCCCATCAACTCCCTCAAGGGGAAGGAGATCTCCGGCCTGGAGCTGGCCGATCTGATCCAGAAGGTCCAGCAGAACCACGAAAACCTGTTGGAAATGTTGACTTCCCTTAAACCCTGATGGTCATTGGCCACACCACCTTACCCCACTCAATTGGCGACCTGCTAATAAACATCTGATGGCTGTTTCATTGGGTGTCTTCTATCCTAAGCAAACCAGTCATGAACCAGCATATTCTGACTGATCGTAAATGCTCAAGTGAAGGGGGGGAGAGAGAGAGAGGTAAAGTCCCAATATTTGGCTAATGGATACTTTGGATCAGTCATAAGTGTTTTGGAGTGATTGGCACCAATTGGGAGAACAAGTAGGTTACGTGGTTTTTGCTGCAGCATTTCTGAGAGTATTGCCTTTGATCAGTGATCTGGTATCTGGAATTGTCAAAACTGAAACCAAGTCCTTCTGATGTGGCCTTGGTCAGAGATAATAGGTTCTTGGCAACTTCAGATACACAGAGTATTTCTCTGAAGGCAAGTGAATGGTTCCCTTCATTACTTCTAAGGCTTACTTACACGGTTACCAATCTAATTGCATGATGTGGTCTGTTGTCTCCTGTGAAAACCTTCTTGATTGGAACCTCTTGATACTGGGTAAGATGTCCTTTTGGTGTGTAAAGTGCTGAGATGCTCCAGAGTTCAAATACCATATCTGAGAATCCTTGCTTGTTGTCATACTGAGTGCAGATACAAATGGTCTATCTTCAGTGGTCACAGCATTCTCACATTCATGCTTTTTTGATTGATCATCTCTGTTTTGGAAGCACCAATATGTCAAGGGTTCCTACCTTTGTGCTGGCTGCAAGCTAGACTCTTATTTCTTTTCAAGGGTCTTGAGTGCCTTCATTGCTGGTTATTGCTGGCTATCAAAGCATTATCTTCTTCCTTCTTATTAAGGCTTGATACTCATAGCTCCTCATCCAGGTGCCCTCCATATGTTGTAGGAGTTTTGGAGATATTGTAAGTGATTGGGAGAGCAGGTAGATTATGTGGCTTTCACTTGATGATTTTTTGAATGTAAAAGTAGTACTTATACTTCTATATGGTCTTGGCATAACATATACATAGAATCTGTGTAGGAAGGTCCCAAGAACATGTATACACAGTTTGGGGCCATTTGAACAACTTGAAATATTTTCACCAAATTATCAGGTTCCTGGAACATGAAATTTTGTCAAGTAGATCCCAACAAGGAATATGGTCAGAGCTCAGAAAGATATGTAGGTAACAATCTAAGTGACTAAATTAGGTGAGTATTTAGATGCAATCACAAATTTTTACAACACCATACTTATTTTGACAGTTAGATCCACAGTTCATAAATTTTGGGATGACACAAGGCCCTGAAGCCTACCAGTCAGGCTTTTCAGGTGGGTAACTCCTTCATTGGTAGTTAGCACTCTCACTGATTCAATCTCTTCAACCTAATGGGCTGTTTCTGATAAGTAGGTTTTCATTTTACTTCCTGGGAGCATCTTTTTATGGAGCCTTTCTATAATTGATTCATTCTCTCTGCAGCTGAACATGACTTATAGGTGTCTTCTGATCACTTATAGCCATTCCTGGCTGTTTTGTCTCTTGAGCACTGAGCTAGCAGGATGTCTTTGACATTAAGGTAAATGCAGTTACATATACCTTGTTCTTTCTTGTGATACCTTAGGGCTGCTTCTCTTACACCATAGCAAGTACAATCTATTTACATCACATTACCCCACAGGCCTCTGTTGCATAGAATCATTGCTGCCTTTGCCTTTCAGACTTAGTTGTTAGATCCATTGAGCTTTCCAGCAGAGGGGAGAAATCAACTAATGGCAGTGGTAGACATTCCATGAAATGAAAGCTTAGCACTCGACAGCTGCTGTCAGAGCTGTATAGATTGCAAGTGGTTGGGAGAACATGTAGGTTATGTGATTACTACTTATTGACTTCTGATTGCAAAAGTAATATCTATACTTGTAGATAGTCATGGCAAAAGAATTGGATAGAGTATTATGAGTAAAGTCCCATCAACATGTGTTCATCATTTGGGGCTGTTGGAACAGCTTAAGATTTTTATGTATCATGAGTGTATGGACTTTGTTGTAAAAGTATTTGGTAGCACCTACATAGTTGCCTTACTTAGCCACTTTGATCATTACCTACAGATATTACAGAACTTTGATCAGAGTACTTGTTGGGATTTACTTGGATTACTTTGGCCAAATCATCAGGTACTCAAAATATGAATTTTCTCATAGTTGTCCAAACAGTTACATACTTTGCACACATGCTCTTGAGACCCTCCAGAACATATGCTACTTGCTTGTTCTGCTAAGTGCATGTTAGTATATAGTGCTACGTCTGTAATTGTTAAACCATCAGGTGAAGCCACCAATTCTACTTATTCCCCCAATTACTTCCAATAAGTTCAGTACAAATGCAACAGGTTATGAGTCCCATGCTGTCACTCTCTGGAATGTCTACTACTGCTATTACTGGCATCTTATCTCAGCCAACAAGCTTGATGAATCTAAATGCTAAATCCCATGCTGCTGCTACAGAAAAGATGCCTACATGATAGTGATAAGGAAGAAGAAAGCCCACTTAAAGCTTTATGAGAAGAATCCCTAATATACCTGAAGAATGAACCAAGTACCTTCCATTGCATTTGCTTTAATGTTACGTTCAAGTGACTAGTTCCATGCTCAGGGGCAAAGTCACCAACCATGCTTGTTCAGCTACTAAGAAATTGTCTGTTAGACAAAACTCTCTACTACAAAGATGCTCCAAGGAAGAGAGATGAAAAATCTAATCAACACAACTGTCCTGTTAGTTGTCAGATAGAATCTGTGGGTACACACACTACTGATGCAGATCAGATAATAAACCTTCCTGAGTAGCCTGAAAGACAGATTTTAGGGCTTGGTACCCATGCTATAGTCTAGAACTGTGGATTTAATCTTATATTGAATATATCTCAGGTTCCTAGATGAGGAATCAATACAATGAAGTGACAAGTAGAAGGAAGAAAGAAGCTTAAGTCAGCACTGAAAATAATCTAAGGAGGTACTCAATGTTGCAGTACTCTGAGAAGTATTGGATATGATATGGAGAAGTAGAGGATTCACATGTTACTCACTTGCATTTATTGATCATTGGTAGGTTATTTATGCCTTGAATAAGTAAGGCAAACAAATTTGTAGAGTTTGCTAAGAAAGATCCTAAGAATATTTGAGCAAAGTTTGGGTCTTTTGGACAACTGTGAGAAAGATCATAATCTGGGTGCCTGATAATATGATGCAAATATTCAAAGTAATTTCTGACAAAAAGTTTAGTCAGGACAGAGAGCTAATTACAGAATAAGATCTGTGCAACTATGTTAGCATGAATATTTAAGTGACTGCAGAATAATTACAACACTCAAAGCCCATAAATAATAATAATCAAAGAAGCTCTGGAGAACGTTGCCATAGTAATTGATAGCTGCACACCAGCTAGACCCTGGCACCCATTGGGCTAGAGTTCCAACTATCTGTCTTACCATAAATGATTCCAACTGGGTTCAAGTGAACATTCCGTCCAATAGTACATGAAAAACTGCCCCAGAACTCTTTTGCAGCCATTTTAAAGATCCCCTCAAGAAAGCAGGACTAAGCTGCAACTCATGGAAAGCTTAAATGCAAAAAGTTGAATCTGTGCAACACTTCTGTGCTATATTCCAGAGACAAAAGAGATTAGCTGGAGTTAGTGCTGATAATCCATCACTTACTGCTCATTTTCTTTCATACTTCTCATACTGGCTGCAGAGCAATATTATTATTGTCAAAGCATGCAACCTGGCAGGTACTTATGACAAAATTGCTGAGAAATGTACACTTGCAATAACCATGACTGCAGCTGTAAGCCAGATCTCAGGCAACTCAACACAAGATCCTGCAACAACCAGAAAAGAGACTATTCATGTAACCAAGAAGAAATCAACTGCTACCAAGCACTCTCAACCTCACAGAAGATGCTATCATTCTACTAGTGAGTGCAAACATATCACTAAGCAGTCAAACAAGTTAGGAAACACCTTAGAGTTGCAGCAAAAAACCAGAGTTGATAACTTATATGTTGATGACAACTGCTTTAAATGTGGAAAGATGGAATATAGATGACCTGCCTGTCCTGAGAAGAATTCTACACCATTAGCAAAAATTACTTGCTTGCACCTAAGAAGGATGTTACTGGGAATCCAACTTTGAGGAGACCCTGCTTGGTCCCCAGACCTATGAACAAACCTCTCCAAGATGACAAATTTCCAACATCAAGAATCCAGGATATCTTTTCCTCACTATCAGGAGCAAAAGTATTCTCAAAGTTGGACTTAAAGGATGCATACCACCAATTCCAGATCCACCTTGATCATCTGCATAAGACAGCCTTTACTTGAAATAATATGCAATGAATGTTTCAGGGGGCTCCATATGGCCTAATGACACTGACCAGCAAGTCCCAGAGAGTCATGAATGTAGCACTCAAGAATGCTCCATACACATTAGTGTCTTTAAATGATGTCATCATATTTTCCACAAACCATGATGATCATGCAACTCATGTCACTGATGTAATCAACAGACTGACTGCCATTGGACTGATTCTCAATGCTGAACAGTGCAGTTTTGCTTGCCTTTAAATCAATCTCTTTGGATTTATAGTCAGAACAGCTGGCCACCAACTAGACCCTTCCAAACTGGTTAACATTGTGAATGGTCAAAATCCACTAGCACCATGCAGCTGTTGTAGGAGTCTTGGAGATATTGGAAGTGATTGGGAGGACAAGTGGATTATGTGGCTTTCACTTACTGATTTAGTGAATGTAAAAGTAGTATTTATACATTTACATGGTCTTGGCATTACAAACACGTAGAATAGGTTAAGGAAGGTCCCAAGAACATGTGTGCACAGTGTGGGGCTGTTTGGACAACTTTGAGAGTTTTCATGTTCTGGATACCTGGTATTTTGGTAAAAGTATTCTAAGTAAATCCCAACAAGGAATTTGGTCAGTATTCCCTAGGATTTGAAGATAATGATCTAAGTGACTAAGTCAGGTGAATGTTTAGGTGGAATTACAAATTTTTACAACAGCAGCCTCATCATTTCCATGAGGTTTTCAACTATTTCACTGAGCACATACCATTCATGTCCTCATTGAGTGCCCCTTTGGATGCATTACACCATAGCCCTGATCTCCCCTCAGCCTGGAATAAGACTCATGACCAAGCCTTTGAGTTGCTGTGCAAACTACTCCCACAAGCACCCATCTTATCCTACACAGACTTTACCAAGCCCTTTGTTGTTGCTACAGATACATCTAATGTTGTATTAGGAGCAGCCCACTATCAGGATAAAGACCAAAGTCTGCCTCATTGGACTTATTTTCAAGCCAGGTCTCTACAACTTGCTAAGAGAAACCACTCTGCCACCAAGAAGGAGCTACTTGCCATAGTCTTTGCCTTGAAGAAGTTTCATCAGTACCTATGCCATAGCCTTTTTACATTGTACACTGCCTACCAAGCCCTTGTATATATCCAAGCTCAAAAGACTCTGACTCCTAAGAAGCTACACAACTCAAGATGTGTGAGGTGTCTGATGAGTGCAATAACCTCTGGGCCTAAACTGCTAGTATCTTGGCCAATATGTCACTATGGTAAAAGCTCCTGCATCTCTAGATTTCTAGATGCTCCAAGTGTCTCCAAAGGCATCTGTGCTTCTTGTGCACTACCCTGAAAAGCTACTCAATGGCAGGTCTGAGGTGTAACTATTGAAGGTGGGTGCAGTAATCAACTGCAAGTCAATAAGGGGAATGTGTGACTGATAAAAGGGATGATTGATTGATGAGGGACTGACTTCTCATGGATACTTTTCCTGATTGCCAAGCGATTATTAATAACAAGGATCAAAAAGATTCCATGCATCAGCTAAATTCATAACAACATCACTATGAGCTAAAAATACACCAAGAAGGTCCTGGAAGGTTCTAAAAGGCACAGCAGTAGTCTGAAACCTGTGTAACACAGAAACACCATACATGATACTGAAATGGTAGGGATGTTAGCTCTGAATCTACTGTTGTGATGGTGTATAAGTCCAAAGGAGAAATATGTCCAACATTTCTCAAGTGTTTTGTGTGCAGGGTGTTCACTGGGTGCAATAACCTCTAGCAAAAGCTTGCTAGGAATACTTGGGTTCTGTCTCTAATCTAATGTGAATGGGAATAAAACCACAAGCTTGTCAAGGGAAACTATTGATCTACAATCCCCAACTTGGTTGGCATCTTAACAAAAGTATGTGCTTGGTTCAGCATCCTTTGAGATGACAATGTACTAAAGCTTCCAAAGTCAAAACAACTGTAAACTCCACCAGCAGGGACTTGATAAGAATGCAGCTGTGGTCAATAGTTACAAAGACAGAAAAGTATCTCTGCCTGTACAAGAACAAACTTGGGAAAGAATCAAATATAATAAAAGATACCTACTCTGAGTATTCCTCACAAGTAGTGCCTCCAAGGTCAGTTGGCTTGTCTGCATGGTTTCCTGGGAGTGTCCTGTGGTCTGGGGTTGGAAGTTCAGGTAGCAGCAGGTAGCAGTGATCACACTAATCAACAAGTTGGTATATTGATAAAAGGGATGATGATTTATTGTTGAGGGATAGCCTCCCTTATATACTTTTCTTACTGGCTAAGTGGTTACTAATCATGGTGTTCCAGAAGGTTCCAGATGTCAATAGAAGTCTTAATGACATCAGAACAACCTAAGAATGTTCTAAGTAGGTGCCAGAAGGTTCTAAGAGGCACAGCACAACCAACCAATCAGGAATCAGTATTTTGAAACCTGTGTAACATAGTGATACCATATATGGTATGGAAATGATAGGGATGGTGAGACAGGTTGACCATGTGTCACGGGTATTGGTGCGGGTACTTGCCTAATATAGAAGCACTTATAGCTAGTAATCTTACATAAAGTGAGGGGTAACTTATGCAATAAGGTAAGCAGGTGTGATAGACAACCGGCTTATGGGATAGTACTGATCAGGTAAGACAAATGGGATAAAACTAAAATAAGTGTAGTAGAGATATAGCAAAGTAGAAAATAAGGGAATGATCACATCTGTCAGTGGGTGTCACTGTCACCCCACTATAGCACCCAATTGTTCTTAAAGACCACAGATTGTGCTGTGCACCCTGGCATGGTACAATAGAACAAGTCTAAAGCCCTATGAGAAATAATTGTGAAGAGCCCATAAAAGGGTGTCAAATGTTAGCATCCTATGACTAAGAGGTATTGATCCCATTAGGACACCATGATCAGACTGCAGTAAAGTAATTGAACCCAGATATCACCAAAAACTTTATCATAATCTTTCATCACAACAATTGAGAAGTGACTATTGGATAGTTCTCCTCCAATTCTCTCACTATTTGAGGCTGAACACTCAATCACCTCCAGTGTTTGTGTACATTGCTTGGCTTTTGCCTCTTTTTCATACCCATTACTTCCTGACTCAACCAATTCTCTGAACTTTCATGCAGACAGGTTGATTTATTTCTGTTGACATTTTGGTTGTACCTCAATTGCCAATTGCATTGACTTTAGCAAGTCCCTATACCTAACACTAACATTAAGCCTAACCCCATACTGTGGAGGTAACTCCAATATAATTCACTATTCAATAGGTATTCCTACTGTTATGTCCTTTTTCTATGCCTCTGGGAGTAGCCATGTGGCTTTATGCTACTGCTCATTCACTTGTTCCAATATGGCCTGGCCTTCAGCTGGTACTACAAGGTTTGACCCTCAACTACCAGTCTTTGCAATGAAACCTTGCATTATTCAAGTGCATTTTCTTGGGCACTGCTCCTGAAGAAGTGCTGCAACCTCTTGATGTGCCAATTAATGCTCAAAAATTCCATTGTAGGCATAGTGATAGTCTTTTGAGCTCCTGATATTTGTTGCTTTTTCTGTCAGTGGGAGCTCCACTGGTTCAAAAATACAGGATGGGGAGGCAGTGGTAGACAAAGTGCTTTTTTCTGCAAGCTGATGTACCTCATTGGAGTGCTGCTTGACTGACTGCGCTTCCAACACTTGAGAAAACAGACATTTTCTTTTTATTATGTCTTCTTGGCCATTATTGGTTTTGGCCTGTTCTGAGCTGATGGCATCCATTGATGAATACTACAGCTTTTTTCTCATACCCTCCTGTCTGTGAATTGGGTAAGCTTTTCAGTCTTTGACTTAACATTTATCACTGCCAAGTCTTTCACCAATGCTTTAACTGAGTGCTTCTTACATTGTAATACATTTTCTCCTTGCTAAATGTTGCACTAGTGCATCTGTTTTTGCCTGCCTCTCCCTTGCAGGCACTCTCCTAGCAAACTGACATTTCTTTGCTACTTGTTTGGGACACTCAGCCCTGCCTACCATATGAAAAATAATTTGGTCCTGCAGGTGGATCCAATCCAGATCCACTACCAGAATCCTGCTTAGAGACCATCATAATAGCAGCAGCTTAGAATTAGTGACTCTCTTGACAATCTCATAACAGGACCATGATGGTGTTAGGGTAATTTGCTGCCAAATAAAGTTGAAAAACCTGACAGGGTTTGATTAGTGCTGTAGCAATAATTGCATGGTAATGTTATAGTCTTAATGCACTCCACAACTATTTTGAATGGATCAAACCAGCCAGTACATCCAGTTGCTTTAAATGGCAAGAAACTTGGTAGTGTCTGATGGCCTCATAGTGAGTCTTTATTGGCATCATTATGGCAGTATTGCAGCCTACAGCTAGTCCTGTACAATGCTACTGCATCAATTTACCAAATGGTATTTCCTTTTCTACCTCCCCTTGTGCAATTCATATATTCCACTGTAGAATCAGATCACTTTGTTTGCTTGCCCACTACTACCTTGGGTATTCCACATGCAGCTCAAATCAAAAAGTACTATGGCCTCCTGCTTACTAACCACTACAAATGGGCACACCTACCACTATTGACATACTGCTATCACCTCAACCTTACAGCATTTTATTGTGCTACTTGCAAAGGTGCCAAATACCTTGTACTACTGGTAACACATACATCTTGCAAATATATCCTTGGTTGCCACAACCTCAGCCATGAATACCTCCTAAATATCTGCAAATAACTTCTTGGTATTTAGCCAATATGTTCCTTCTCCCTGCTGGATTCAAGTCCCCCTTATATATGTGCTCTGGCACTTGTTGGTGTGAATCCCATATTGAATGATGTAGAAGTTGGCTTGAGACCAAGAGAAGCCTGGCATACTTTGGTAGAGCTGTCTTAACAAAAATTAGTTGCTTGTTGCTCCCAACCCAACTTTGCATTACTTAACTGATTGCCCATTCATTGGGGCTGCTTAGCTTCATAATTTCATAGGCATATGTGTCTCCATGTGCTGTCCTTCGTGTGCCAGCTCATCACATCAATGATGGCCCTGAAGGTAATATTCTTGGTGATATTGGGATATGGTAATACCTGCAACTTGACTTGAATTCCTATTTCTCTGCGCATCTGCTCCATAGGAAACTCCCAAAAGGTGAAGCAAAGCCCAATATTCTTCACACACCAAGCAAGATGGAGTAGAGATGGATACAGTAGCAACAGAGACCTACACATTCAGCTTTATGTTTGTAGAATAGCTGCTCAAATCCCATTACAAACTCCTTGCACAACAGCTGTAGATGTGCCAAGTTGGTATTGGTGATCTGCTTCTGGATAAATATTCCTACAATGTTCATATATGACTCCAAATGTTTCCTATGTACTCTTGGTAGGAATGGCATCAGAATGCCACTAGAATAAATACTTATCCAGTTTATCCTGTCTTTGCGTTTGAGTTGTTGCATATTCATATGAATATTGATTGGAGCCCATGAGAAGTACTTAAAGTAGCAAATACACTGTAATATCTTGCCAGTTCTTTCAAATTTCTCTGGTGTCTCAAAGGGCTCATTTAGCTTGAAATGCCCCATGTACAACTTAGTCATCAGTATAGAGATATTATTAAAAAGCAAATGCTTGCTTCCAGTGGAAAGCTTTTGCTCCAACAAATACCCTCTGTCTTAAGTATCTCCGGTTTCCAATTGATTCCATATTCAGGCTGATGACTTATAGCTTGTCCAATTTCCCGCAATTGCATGTTAACTTCTCTATGTTCTGTTATGTTGTATTATGATTAGTTTGGGGCTTGTTCTACAATGTAGAGGCTAATCAACAATATACAACAAATTCCAGTATGCTAATACTGAACTAGTTTATTGGGAGTTTGATATACCAATAGAAGATATTACTTTCACTAATTTCCTCAATCTTAGGCTCAAAATATACTGTAGGCAGTGTTTATCACTTCTACAGCAGTGTTCTGACCTTCTGTTGACTGATGGGCTTATTTACTTTTATTGTAACTTTTCCTTATTTGGAAGTCACTTTCCTTTCTGAGAAGATATTTCCTAATATGGAAATTCTGAACTCCCCTTTAACCTGAAGGGGTGTGTTGTAGAAGTCTCTAAAGGGGTCTTTAGACCTAAAGGGGTGTCTAAAGGGGCTTCTTTAGAGTAAAGGGGTTTCATAAAGGGGTCTCTAAAGGGGTCTTTAGACTAAAGGGGTGTCTAAAGGGGTGTCTTTAGAGTAAAGGGGTTTCCTTGAGGGGGCTTTTCTGACAGAAAAGGGGTAGTTTCTTGTAGAACTTAGATTGGATTCTTGTGAGCTTTGCAGTCTCTTTACTGATGTAGTACTGATCAAAGTCATAATACTCAACAGTGCAAGTGATGCAGGGGAAGTCTCATAACTTTTAAACTTTTAATTGTAGTGTGGAGATTCTGGAAAGAGAGGCTCTCTCTTTATTTTTCAGCTGGGGAAGTCATATATATGAAAATTTTGAAGGGTCAAAGTTTTTGGGCGATTGCGCAAGCAATACACATGATATAAAGCTAAAACTTTGCAGTGGCGCAGATTGGACATAGGGGCAGCACCTGTTAAAGTATCATGTGATTTGGTTGGCTGGTTCAAAAGTAACACGTGTTCAAAGTCACCATAGTAATCCTAGCAATAAGGCATAGTATATATAATAATTGGACTATTTTGGTTATAACTCCTCAAGTACTGCTTCAAATGAGCTGTAATTTGAAACATGTGTTGGCTACTACGTGTTCTGTATGACATAATATTCTTGGGTGGATTGCTTGTCAGGGTCTGGAGCATTTGTTCTTCCAAGATGGAAATTCTTGATCTTTCACTTGTGTGTTACAATAGCAAAAAGCAAAATAAAGAAATGAGTGCGATATTGGTTTAGAGATATTGTAGTAATGGAGTACTTTCCATTACCACAGTTCTCTCTGTGGGAAGATGATGTTCTTAGTGTTGGTGTTTGGGTAATAATAATGTGTGTGAGTTATGGAGTAAATCCCCTGGATGTCATGCATTCAACAGCAATAATGTTCATTATGCTCAGAAAAACCTGCTATCTTGCTGATGGCTGGGGTATCTCCAATGCAGATGATAATATGCACTTTGGCATGATGGCCCTTTACTGTTATCCTGCTGGAAAGCATACAAAATCCATCCAGCAATGGATACAGGTAGGTATCTGGGTTGGACAGTGATTTTGGCCCAGATACCAGTGAGACTACCATCAGATCTTGGCCCTGATACCTTAAGATGGGTGCCAGATTGAGGTTGATAAGAATCAGTAGCCAGCAGGATTTGCTGGTAGAGTACTTGTTTAATAAGAATCCATCCGGCGCTAAAGCAAAGTCATGACCTTGCATTCCTTCAAAGTAGCCCTTGCTTCTTGGCTGTTTGTGATGTTTGTCATCAAATACATTGGATATGTTTGCACTTGATTGATACTGAGTGAGGTATTTTATAGTTTTGCAATATCCATTGGACTGCATGAGCTTCTTTAAGCAAGGTATAACTGGAATATATTTGGAGTGTTAGCTGTGTTTTCCCTCAATGGTGGTTGAATCCTGACAACTTGAATGGATGGCAATGGTGGCATTTTTGGATGTGAATAGTCTCTGGGTCATATGTTACCAGCTGCATGATAGGTGTCCAGTTGTACATTGTACATGGTAAGTTGCATCCCAGAATAAGCTTGGCAGAAAGTAGTAGTAAATCCTCAAAGCCCCAATTACTGATATTAGTGGAAACACGCCACTTCTCTAGCCACAACATTACATCATACACCAGAAGATGAATTATTGGGCTCACTTAGCTGCATAAAGTATCCTTGGCATTTGTTTCAATGGGTGCTATCTCATTGCATAATGAGATTTGACTGGGCTCATGCATAGCACTGCTGTTAGAGGGGATGGGCTCACAATCCATCAGTGAGCCTTCTCTGTTAGAGCTATCAATCTGCATGCCATATTCCAAAGGCTGAGGTGAGCCAAAAGGAACCACAACTTCACCACACTCAGTTTGATCAAGGATACAAAGATGGCCAGGTGCTACTATAGCAGTATCAACTGGCAGGCAGGATAATGTTTGTACATTAATGACTGATGAATGGTTAATATGACTTGAGTGGCAATGCACTAGCTGTGATCTTTTAGTACTTTCTATGCTGTTTGCATGTTTTATGGCTGAGAGTCTTGATACAATAACCACATGGTCTTTTATCTCTTCTGTTATGGCATTGAATCACAGTAGTCTTGTCCATGAGGCAAGCAGCTTGACCTTCAGCAATGTAACACTATGATATCACTTTTTGGCCAATACTCAGGTGAATTTAAGACAGTCTTATATTTGAGACATTGCGCCTACATGAATGTAAGAATCAATGGTGACCTGCCATAGTAAGCACTATAAATAAAGTTGCAGCTCCACATACCCACATATTTATACCACTCTTTCCTCTTTGGCTTGACTCACTTTCATATATATGTGGCCAGAAAATAGAGCAAAGTTGTCTGGTTCTCAACCAAACCCCTCTGCTGACAGCAGCAGAAGAACAGTTGGACAACAGCTTGCCTTGATATTTAGTGCAACAAGCAGGGTTACATCCAAAAAAGGCCATTTTAACAGTGTGCCCACTGAAGGTAATAAGGCAGATCTCAGGCTCTCAGTCAAGTAGGCAATTGAGAACCTCTGCAGATCCGCAAGCTGACTATTATGCTCAGGCAGAAGAGAGTGTTGCAATTGCAGTATATTCAGTTGAGGACCAGCAAGTGGCCATCATAACATTACCACCACTGATATTAGCAAGTATGTTGTCAGCACTTACCAAAGGTGTAATGAAGTAATTAGGTGCAGTGGCTGATAGGATAGATGCAATGGCCCAGAGAAATCAGGAAATAGTTAAGAAATAGCATGAATGGATGATACATGTAGAGCTATCAATATTCAAGGTAGAGAAAGCAGTATCTTTGCTGCAAAGAAGGAACTCATGTAGCTTAATGTCACAGATAAGAATTAAAGTATTTCCCAATGTAACAGCAGAGGAACAACATACAATCTTTGAAGCTCAACAACAGTGCCCAAAGATAAAATCCACAGAAAAACCAATCACAGAATGGGAGGGAGACAACATGCATTCATACCAAAGCCTAAATATCAAAAGACAGTGAAGATCCTTGAAGCTATTGTGTGCAATAGTAAAGAGTAGGCTAATATTCAAGAGGCTGTCTGAAGTCTAGCATATCATCACCTATTCCTTCAAGAATTCACATTTTGCTAGCTTGCCATAGAGCTTGCTCTCTCTTAGCTTCTGCAAGACCTTCTCAATGTGCACCAAGTGTTCCTCTTCTGTCTTGCTGTATATCAATATGTTGTCTAGATAGATTACAACAAACATGTCAAAGTACTCCTGGAAGACTGTTTGCATCAAGGTCATGTAATTTGCAGGGGCATTAGTAAGGCAACTACACATCATAACAAATGCATTATCATCACCCAATTGTATATTACTCAGTATATCTACTTCTGCATGATAGGAATCTGCCAATTCATCTGCTGACTAATAAAACTGGTTTGATAGATAACACTGATACCTTTGAAAAGTTATTGTAAGGATCCCATCTAAAGGCCATCACAAAGTTAAAGTCCTGTGACTAAGAGGTACTGATCCTGTCAGGACACCATCCAGAGATTGTTGAAAAATAATTGCACCCCAGATATCACAAAAAACTTGGTCAAAATTTTTCATTACAACAATGTATAAGTGACTTTTGATTGGTTCCGTGCTAGTTTGCTCACTCTCTATTCCAGACACTCTATCATCTCCTATGTTTGTGTGCTTTGATTGGCTATTGCCTCTTTTCACACTCCTTAGTTCCTGACTAAACTGTTTCTCTTACTTTTTATGCATACAAATTAATTTATTTCTGTTGAAACTTCAGTTTTACCTCAGTTACCAATTGTATTGACCTATATAAGCCTCTATATAAGCCCCTATATCCTACACTAACATCAAGCCCAACTTCACACTCAATAAGTAACTCCATTAATATTCACCACTGAATAAGAATTTCTGCTGTAATGCTCTGGCTCCACAACTTTGGTGGGAACCCAATGTCATTATGCCACGGTTCATTCACTGGTTCCTACACATCCTGGTCTTTAGCTAGCACTGCAAGGTCCAGCTCTTCATCCGCCAGTCTTTGCAATAAATCTTTGCAATATTTAAGTGCGTTTTCTTGAGCACTGCACTTGAAGAAGTGCTGCAACATCTTGATGTGCCTATTCATTTTCCAAAATTCCACTGAAGGCATTGTGATTGTCTTTTAAGCTCTTGATGTTGTAGCTTTGTCTGTCAGTGTGATCTCCACTTTGTCAGCAATGGAGGATATGGAGGCTGAGGTAGACAAATTGTCTTTTTCTGCAAACTCATCTACCTTGCTGGAGTGTAGATCAACTGGCTGTGCTTCCAACTCTTGTGGGCACAGCTGTTTTCTTGCTGGTAATCCCTCTTGGCTATGATGGGATTTGGCTTGATCTGGGCTTGCGGTGTAGTGGGGTGACAGAGTCATCCACTGACAAATGTGCTCATTCCCTTATTTTCTACTTTCCTATATCTCTGCTGCACTTATTTTAGTTTTATCCCATTTGTCTTATCTAATCAGTACTATCCCATAAGCTGGTTGACAATCACACTTGCTTACCTTATTGCATAAGTTACCCCTCACTTCATGTAAGATTACTAGCCATAAGTGCTTCTATGTTAGGCAAGTACCCATGCTAGAACCCATGAAACGTGATCAACCCGTGCCACCATCCCTACCATTTCCATACTGTATATGGTATCCCTATGTTACACAGGTTTCAGAATACTGATTCCCAATTGGTTGGATATGCTGTGCCTCTTAGAACCTTCCGGCACCTACTTATAACAATCTTAGGTTGTTCTGATGTCATTAAGACTTCTATTTATATCTGGAACCTTCTGGTACACCATGATTAGTAACCATTTAGCCAGTAAGAAAAGTATATAAGGGAGGCTATCCCTCAACAATAAATCATCATCCCTTTTATCAATATACCAACTTGTTGATTAGTGTGATCACTGCTACCTGCTGCTACCTGAACTTCCAACCCCAGACTACAGGACACTCCCAGGAAACTGCGCTGACAGCCAACTGACCTTGGAGGCACTACTTGTGAGGAATACTCAGAGTAGGTATCTTTTATTATATTTGATTCTTTCCCAAGTTTGTTCTTGTACAGGCAGAGATACTTTTCTGTCTTTGTAACTATTGACCACAGCTGCATTCTTATCAAGTCCCTGCTGGTGGAGTTTACAGTTGTTTTGACTTTGGAAGCTTTAGTACATTGTCATCTCAAAGGATGCTGAACCCAGCACATACTTTTGTTAAGACACCTACTAAGCTGGGGATTGTAGCTCAATAGTTTTCCCTTGACAAGCTTGTGGCTTTATTCCCCTTCACATTAGATTAGAGACAGAACCCAAGTATTCCTAGCAAGCTTTTGCCAGAGGTTATTGCACCCAGTGAACACCCCACACACAAAACACTTGAGAAGTGTTGGATGTATCTCTCCCTTGGACCTATACACCACCACAGCAGCATCAATTGGTGAGAGCTGCAGTTTTTTTTTGCATGCCCCCCTGTCTCAGGCTTGGGCAGACGTTTTTCCCTTACCTGTTTCTTTATCACAACCAGGCCTTCACTGCTGCTTTTTATGAGTGCATCTTATGATGAGTAACATTTTCTGCTTGAGAAATATTGCTCTGACACATCTATTTTGGTCTGCTTGTCCCTTGCTGGCACTCTTCTGGCAACCTGACACTTCTTTTCCACTTGTTTCAAGCACTCAATTGCAGTTGTGACAGGCTCCTGTAAAAGCTGCAGGTTTTTATCACTGCCAGGTCCTTTACTGCTACTTTGACTGAGTGCTTCTTGAGTGGTACTACGCTTTTTCCTTGATAAATGCTATGCTGGTCCATACATATCTGCCTGCTTGTCCCTAAATGTTACTCTTCCAGATAACTGACATCTCTTTGACACTTGTCTGGAGCTTTTGGCCCTGCTTGTAGCAGGCTCTGGGGAAAGCCCCTGGTTTTAGCTATGGCACCCTTGTTCTACTGCCTTTGATAGTTTCTGCTATTCTTAAGATACTTTCTTAACATACCAATACTGGCCCAAAATCTGTTTGCCTGCTTGAATTCAGGATAATGCTCATTGATCAAGTCAAGTGCATTCTGTTTGGCCTTGAGTTCTTGATGTTTTCATGGTATGCCAGCCTTGAGGTGATGGTGTGCCAGACTTCTGACGGCCTCTTAAATACTTGCCTATTCTTCATTATTGCACTCAATAGCTTCACAGATCTTCAATGTCTCTTAATAATTAGGCTTTGGTATAAACACCACATTGCCACCCTCCCATGCTGTGATAGATTTTTCTATGGGCTTTATCTTTGGGCACTGTTGCTGAGCTTCAAAGACTGTATGGTGTTCCTCTGCAGTTACATTGGGAAATACTTCAATTCTTAGCTATGACATTGAGCTACTTGAGTTCTTTCTTAGCAGCAAAGGTACTGCTTTCTCTACCTGGGATATTGAGTGCTCTACACATATTATCCTCTCATACGGAATCTGGACTATGTGGTGCCACAACTTTATTTATAATGTCTACTATGGTGGGTCATCATTGGATCCTACACTCATGTAAGTGCAGTGTCTCAGATAGAAGACTGTCTTATAGTCACATGAGTATTGACCAAAAAGTGGTAAAATAGCATTACAGTGTTGAAGGTCAAACTGTTTGCCCCATGGACAAGACTACTTTGACTCAATGCTGTAAGAGAAGAGAAAAAGACCATGTGGCTATTGTAGCAAGCCTCTCAGCCATGAAGCATGCAGACAGCATAGGAAGTATAACAAGGATCACAGCCAGTGTTTTGCCGCACAAGTCATATTTGACCATTCATTAGTTACTACTCTACCAACATTATCTTGCCAGCCAGTTGATACTTCTATATTAGCACCTGGCCATCTTTGTCACCTTGGGCAAACTGAGTCAGGTGAGTTTGTGATGCCTTTAGGCTAACCTCAGCCATCTAAATATGGCATGCAGAGTGATAGCTCTGACAAAGAAGGTTCACTGCTGGATTGTGAGCCTATATCCCTAACCACAGTACCACCTATGAGCCTGGTTAAGTCCCAATATGCAACAAGACTACATCTGTTGAAACTAATGCCAAGGATACTTTAGGGAGCCAAGTGAGCCCAGCAATCCATTTACTAGTGAATGATGTAATGTTGTGGCTAGAGCAGTGGTGCATTTTCACTAATATCAGTAATGGGGCTTTGAGGAGTTATTATTACTTATTGCCAAATTCATTCCAGGATGCAACTTACCATGTATATGGTACAAGTGGACAACCATCATGTGGCTGGCAACATAAGATCCAAAGACTGTCCTGATTCCAGCATATGTTAACAGTTGCATGGTACTCATATCCAAGAATGCTACCATAGCAATGTGTCCAAATTGCCAAGAATCCACAACCATCAAGGGAAAACAATGTTCACACTCTGGATAAATTCTGGTAATTTCCTGTCTGTGGAAGCTAATACAGTCCAATAAATATTGCAAAGCTATAGAGTACTGCACTCAGTATCAATCAAGTGCAAACATATCCAATATATTTGATGGCAAATATTACAGACAGCTAAGAAGCAAGGGCAACATTGAAGGTTTGTATGACTATTCCTTTGCCTTGGCACTTGATAGATTCTCATTCTACAAGTACTCCACCAGCAAATCCTGCTGGCCACTGATTCTCATCAATCTGAATCTGCCACCCATCTTATGGTATAAGAGTGTAGCTACCTGTATCCATTGCTGGATTAATTTTGTATGCCTTTGAGCAGGATAACAGTAAATGGCCATCATGTCAAAGCACATATTAGTATCTACATTGGAGATACCCCAGCCATCAGCAAGATAGCAGGTTTCTCTGGGCACAATGGACAGTGTTACTGTCTAATGTGTGATATCCAGGGGATTTAGTCCATAACTCACGCACATTATTATTACCCCAACACCAGCACTGAGAATATCATCTTTCCACAGAGAAAATGTGCAGAAGTCAGCATGCAATTGCGGTAAAGTTGGCAAGCTATAAGCCATTGGCCACAATATGGTAGCAATTGGAGACCAGAGATATTTTAGGTAGAGGGTATCTGTTGGAGCAAAAGCATTCCACTGGGAGCAATGCATTTGCTTCTCAACAATATCCCTATACTGATGACCAAGTTGTACATGGTGCATTTCAAGCTAAATGAGCCCTTCAAGATTCCAGAGAAATTTGAAAAAATTGCCAAGATATTACAGAGTATCCATTAACCTAAGTACTTCCCACAGGCTCCACTCAATATTCCTACATATATGCAACAATACAACGCAAAGAATGGATAAATTGGATATGCATTTATTCAAGTGGCGTTCTGAAGCCATTCCTACCAAGAGTACATTGGAAGCATTGGGAGTCATATATGGACATTGTATGAATACTGATCTAGAAGCTGATCACCACTGCCAGCTTGACACATCTACAGCTGTTGTGCAAGGAGTCTGTAATGAGATTTGAGGGGCTATACAACACACATAAAGCTGAACACGTAGATCTCAGCTGCTACTGTATCCATTTTCTACTCCATCTTGTATGGTATGTGGAGAATATTGGGCCTTACTCCACCTTTTGATAGTTTCCTATGGAGCAGATATGTAGGAGGATAGGAAGACAAGTCAACTTGCAGGTACTACCATATTCTAATCCCATCAAGAATATTACCTTCAAGGCTGGCATGGATGCAATGAGTTGGCACATAGTGGACAGCCAGGAAGAGTTGGAAAATACTGAGGACAAATGTAAGCATGGAGACACCTATGCATATGGCATTAAGAAGCTAAGCACCCCAATACTTGGGTAATCAGTTAAGTATTGCAAAATTGGGTTGGGTGCAACAAGCAACTAATTTTTATTAGGAAAGCTCTACCAAGGTATGCCAGATTTCTCTAGGTCACTAGCTAACTTCTACATCATTCCATACAGAATTCACACAAACAAGAGCCAGAGCATACCTATGAGTGTGACTTGAGTCCAGCAGGGAGAAGGAATATATTGGCTAAATACCAAGAAGTTATTTGCAGATACTCAGGAGGTATTCATGGCAGAAGTGATAACAACCAAGAATATGTTTGCAAGATGCTTATGTTACCAGTTGTACAAGGTATATGGCAGCTTTGCAAGTATCACACTGAAAAGCTGTAAGGTTGAGGTGATAAAGTATGTCAATTGCAGCAGGTGTGCACATTTGTAAAGGTTAGTAAGCAGGAGGCCAAAGTTTTTTTGATTTGAACTATATGTGGAAGACCCAAGGTAGTAATGGGTAAGCAAATATAGAGGGGTGATTCTACAGTGGAATATGTGATTTGCACAAGGGGAGGTAGAAAAAGGAAATACCATTTGGTAAATTGGTAAGGTAGCATTATACAGGACCAGCTATAGGCCACCATACTGCCAATAAAATGCCATCTGAGTCTTGCTGTGAGCTTGTTGAAACTCCATCAGGTTTCTTGCCATATAAGATAATTAGATTTCCTGGCGGGTTGAATCCATTTACAATAGCTGTAGAGCGCAATAAGACCACAACAATACCATGCAATTATTGTTACAGCACCAACCAAATCTCATTAAGGTTTGTCACTTTATTTGGTAGTAAAATTAGCAAAACACTGTTGTGATCCTACCATAAAATCATTAAGAGGGTCAGTAACTCCAAGCTGCAAGTATAATGATAGTCTCTTGATGGGATCCTGATGGCTGATCCAGATTGGATCCACCCACAGGACCAAGTTATTATCATAAAGTGATTTATGGTTAGGCTAAATGTAAAGCCAATTAATTTGACCAATAACTGATCTAACATAACTATTCAAGCAATTGATTATAACATCCTCTGTTACTAAAGTTAAGAGGGATTTTCCTGAATCTCATTTCTGGTAACACTAGTATCTTTTTAGTTCAGTATTGTCAGTAAGTCTTGCAAGTAGATTATGTGGGTTTCACTCAATGATTTATTAAATGTGAATGTAGTAGTTAAACTTTTACATAGTGTTGGCATCTCAAGCACCTAGAATAGGCTTAGTAGGTCCCAAAACTGTGGTATTGAAAATTATTTCATTATCACAAAAATCAATATTGCAATCATTTCTTAATTTTGCATTTTGCAACTGTCACACACAAATAATAGATCACAAACTTGCAACTTTGAAGGACAAAAGCTCTGAGCCCTGACAAGCAATCCATCCAAGAATTGTATGTCATGAAGAGCACTCAGTAGGCAACAAATGTTTAAATTGTAGCTCACTTGAAGCAGGGCTTAAGGAGTTTTGATCAAAGGAGTATAATAACCATATATACTAGGCCTCTATTGCTAGGATTACTATAATGACTTTGCTTGTGTACATAAAATATTAACAGAAGCTGCACCCATGTTTTATCCACATTACTAAAAATATTGACTTTGTATCGTGTGTATTGCTTGCTCAATTGCCCAAAAACTTTGAACCTTCAAGATTCTCATATATATGATTTCCTCAGCTGAAAAATAAACGGGGAGCATCTCTTTCAAGAATCTCCACAATACAATCACAAGTCTAAGATCTATATGGCTTCCCCTGCATCACTTGCCCTGTTGAGCATTCTGACTTTGAGTGGTACTATATCAGTAAAGATACTGCAAAGCTCACAAGAATTCATTGTATGTTCTACAAGAAAACTACCACTTTACTGCAGGAAAAGTCCTCTCTAAGAAAACCTTTACCCTAAAGACCCCTCTGAGACACCCAGCACACACTAACTAAGGTTAAAGGGGAGCTCAGAATTTCAAAATAAGGAAAGGGCTTTTGAGAAAGAGAAGTGACTTCCAAATAAGCAAAAGTCAGTATAGAGGTATATCAACCCAATATTCAAGAAAAGGTCAGGATGCTGCTGTAGAAATGGGAAACACTGCTTATAGTATATTGTCAGGCCAAGATTGAGGATATTAGTAAAAGTTGTATCTTCTATTGGTATATAAAACTCCCAAAAGGCTATTTCAGTACTAGCATACTGTAAGCAATGTATATTATTTATTAGACTCTGTCTTGAAGAACAAGCTCCAAACTTATCATAATACAACTCAGCAGAATATTTGTGTGTTATGATCTACTGCTGTGGTGGTGTATAAGTCCACAGGAGAGATATGTCCAACACTTCTCAAGTGTTTTGTGTGCAGGGTGTTCACTGAGTGTGGTAACCTCTGGCAAAAGCTTGCTAGGGATACTTGGGTTCTATCTATAATCTAATGTGATGGGGAATAAAGCCACAAGCTTGTCAAGGGAGAATTGTTGAGCTACAATCCCCAACGTAGTTGGCATTTTAACAAAAGTATGTGCTGGGTTCAGCGTCCATTGAGATGACAATGTACTAAAGCTTCCAAAGTCAAAGTAACTGTAAACTCCACCAGCAGGGACTTGATAAGAATGCAGCTGTGGTCAATAGTTACAAAGACAGAAAAGCATCTTTTCCTGTACAAGAAAAAACTAGGGAAAGAATCAAATATAATAAAAGATACCTACTCTGGGTACTCCTCATAAGTAGTTCCTCTAAGATCAGTTGGCTGTCAGCACAGTTTCCTGGAGTGTCCTGTAGTTGTGTTATGATCTGCCGCTGTGGTGGTGTATAAGTCCAAAGGGCAAAATATGGCCAACACTTCTCAAGTGTGAATGTGTGTGGGGTGTTCACTGGGTGCAATAACCTCTGGCAAATGCTTGCCAGGAATACTGGGTCTTTTTGTCTAATCTAATGTGATGGGGGACAAAGCCTCAAGCTTGTCAAGGGAAAACTATTGAGCTACAATCCCCAACTTAGTTGGCGTCTTAACAAAAGTTTATAATGGCTTTGATGTGCTTTGAGATGACAATGTACTAAAGCTTCCAAAGCCAAAGCAACTGTAAACTCCACCAACAGGGACTTGATAAGAATGCAGCTTTGACCAATAGTTACAATGACTAAAAAGTATCTTTGTCTGTACAAGAACAAACTTGGGAAAACAAACAAATACAATAAAATATACCTACTCTGAGTATTCCTCACAAGTAGTGCCTCCAAGGTCAGTTGGCTGTCAGCATGGTTTCCTGGGAGTGTTGTCAGGTCTGAGTCAGAAAATAGTGGTAATAGGTAGCGGTGATCTCACTAACCAATAAGTTGGAATATTGGAAGAGGGATGATTTATTTTAAGGGATAGCCTCCCTTATATACTTTTTTGCTGCTCAACTTCTTGCTAGAAAATACTTTCCGGAAGTTTCCAGAAGGTAGTAGACAGCCAATCAAGTCATTGCGTACTAAAAATAGCGCAAATTCTTGGCGGATTGTTCCATGAGACATAGTAGCACCTAGCCAATCAGGTAGTGGTAATATGAAACCCCGGTGTCATGTGGTTGCCTCTTATGGTAGTAGGATAGGAGGGTTATGAAGCCAAGATGGTCACATGACATGGGCACTGTAGGGGGTACTTGCCTTATATGGTAACTATCTTATCTTGGCATCTTGGCAAGGAATAGGAATAGCTTGTGCAATGGAATAATAGTGACAAATAGTTTCTCAGGTTGCATAGTAATAATCACATAGACAGAATAGAAAATATTGCAATTTGGGATGATACTAATATAGGGGGGGGTAATCCTTTTTAGGGAAGTGAACGTATGAGAATGAGCACATCTGCCTGTGGGTGTCACTGTGACCCCACTACACTGCTTGAATGTTTAAGTTAGATCAGCTTTAGTCAAATGAATTAGTTATAGGTTTAGGTTATCAGTATATCAGTATTATCTATCATATCAGTAACATTAGTCAGCAAATGAAGCAGCAGATCCTTATCAGACAGAAAATAGATATATTAAGTAGGATCTTATTGGGTGATGATGATGCAATCAAATGAGTCATCAGCCACAACCTACATTAGGAAATACAATTAGTCAGCAATTGATCTGGCAAAATGTATATAAGGAGCTGCTGGAACCTCAATAAAAATCAGTTCAAGTTTTAGTGAATACAATACTAGCTAAACTCCCTATTCCTCTACAACTCTTATACCAAGACTTGTAACATTGGTAGCAGCAAATACCAGAAACCTCCCTCCTGAAGAAAGAAGAAACTACCCTCAAAATGTCAGACAATCAAGAATGGAAGAATGCCATGCAGCAAATCCTGGCCCAACAACAACTGTTACTCCAGATCCTCAGCCAACAGCAACAAGGAATGACTACCATGGCTCAGAGCCAGCAAAGCCCTGTCAAGAGCAACTTTAGTGTGAAGGTCAACCGGTACCATGGCAGAGTCAATGAAAACCTGGGGACTTGGCTCTTTCAGATTGAAGAAGCTTTTAAAGCTAAAGGAATTGCTCCAGAAAGCAAGTTGCATGGTGCAGCTTCTTACCTGGCAGATGCAGCTTTAAAGTGGTACCACAGCAAGATCAGGTCAGCCACTATGATGGGATGCTCTACAATCTCTACCTGGGATGGGTTTGTGTTGGAAATTCAGGATGCTTTTGAACCTCCACACCAGCAGACACTACCAAGAAGGAAGTTAAAGACACTCAGACAGAAAGGAATGGTTCAAGAATACATCTATGAGTACAGATGTCTACTTGGACAAATTGAAAGAATGAACCCCCTGGATCAAGTTGAATACTTTATTGATGGGTTAAAAGAAAGAACTTGCAAGGAAGTGAATTATTGAAGACCTCAAACTATTGAAGAAGCTATCAAGATTGCCATTGACTATGACTCAGCTATGTTTGGAGTTGGGAAGCCTACAGTGACTAATCAGAAAGGTTACAATCATTATGAAAGAAGACAGTCAGAAGCAGTACCAATGGGAATAGATGCTATGCAGAAGAGTCCTGCCTTGGAAGAATGTAAGAAGAAAGGACTTTGCTTCAATTGCCACCAGCAAGGACATATTGCAAAGTACTGCCCTCAGAGAAGAAATGGACATCAGTCATCAAGAACCTTTAACCTTATTGAGGCCATGGAGCATAGTAACATGAAGGATGAACTTGAAGAAGACTCAGAACTCACCTTCCACATGACAGAAGAACACCTATCCCAGATGACCTTAAGCTCAGGAAAGCTATTATACTTGAATGGAGTAATCAATGGAGTACCTGCCAAGATCATGATTGACTCAGGAGCATTGCATGAGTACATGTCAGAGCAATTTGCTCTGAAAGCTGGAATCAACACAGAACCTACCAAATTAACTTCAGTCTTAACAGCTGATGGGAACTCTCACATAATCAACCGTATTACTCAGCCAGTAAGAATGAAGATCAATGACTATGAAGAAGACCTACAGGCTTATATATTTGGGAACTGCAAGTTTGACCTTGAACTTGGAAAAACCTGGCTATTTTGTTGTAATCCATCAATCAACTGGAGAACCCATGCTACTCAGATCCAAAAAGACAACAAGACCTATGAGCTCTTACCTGCCAGGCTGGATTTTAACTTGGTCAATTCCAGTATGTGTGAGACAAGTGAACTTAGCAAGACCCAGTTCTATAGAGCACTTAGAAAAGGTACCCAGATGTTCCTCATGGCAGTATTACAGGAGGATTCCGCTACCCCAGCACCCCAGCAGGTCCAGAATCTCTTGAAGAAATATTCAGATGTGTTTCCAGATGAGCTTGTAAGCCTACCACCAGTCAGAGATGTGGCTCATGCCATTGACACAGGCAATAGCCCTCCAGTGAGCAAGACACCTTATAGAATGAGTCCATTGGAATTGGAGGAAATGAAGAGACAATTTGATCAGCTATTGGAGCAAGGATATATCAGGCCCAGCAAGTCACCTTGGGGAGCACCAGTGCTTGTGAAAAAGAAGGATGGAACACTTAGGATGTGCATTGACTACAGAGCCCTGAACTCAGTTACCATCAAGAATAAGAACCCCATACCTTGGATTGATGAGCTTTTGGACAAACTTAATGGAGCCACTATTTTCAGCAAGATTGACCTCATGTCAGGATACAACCAGATTAGGGTGAAGTCAGAAGATATCCCTAAGACAGCATTCAGGACCAGATATGGACATTATGAGTACTTTGTCATGAGTTTTGGCCTCACTAATGCCCCTGCAACATTCATGACACTGATGCAGACTGTCTTTCAGGAGTACTTAGACAAGTTTGTGATAATCTACCTGGATGACATATTTATACAGCAAGACAGAAGAGGATCACATGGTGCACATTGAAAAGGTCTTGAAGAAACTAAGAGAGAACAAGCAATATGGCAGCTAGCCAAGTGTGAATTCTTCAAGGAGCACATTGAATACCTGGGACACATAGTGACTAGCACAGGAGTGGCCTTAGACCCTAAGAAGGTTGAAGTTATCAAGAATCTGAAGCAGCCCCATAGCATATCAGAGCTCAGATCACTCCTTAGAATGGCTTCCTATTATTGGAGACTTGTCAAGTTCTTTGCAAGTATTGCACTCCTTTAACTGATATCCTCAAGAAAGACAATACCTATAAGTGGACATAGCTTGTGAGACTGCCTTCCAGACGCTCAAGAATGAACTTGCCAAGCTGCCAAGCTTAAGAATACCAGACTTCAGAAAAGGGTTCACTCTGTGCACAGATGCTTCAGATTATGCAAATGGTGGAGTGCTGAGCCAAGAACGCCAGGGAAAGGACTACCCAGTTGCCTTTGAATCCAAGAAACTGAACTCAGCAGAACAAAACTATCCAGTCCATGAGAAGAAGATGCTGGCTATAATGCACTGTTTGAAGACATGGAGATGCTAAATTGAAGGAGTCAAATGCACTGTGAAGACTGATCATGCCTCCTTCAAGTATATATTTACTCAGAAGGTACTCTCTAGAAGAATGACAAGATGGAGTGAATACATTCAGCAATTTGACCTGGAGATTGTCTACTGCCCTGGAAAAAACAACATGGTTGCTGATGCCTTATCAAGATTAGATCAAGTTGCACAACTCAGCTTGGTGCATGAATCAGATTGGCCTAGCCAATTACCAAAGTACTTCAAGGACCAAGCTGTTCCTAATGAGGTGGATGAAGATATCAAGAAGATAATCCATGATGAAGCCAGCAAATTTGTAGTACAGGATGAAACACTCTACCAAATTGTTGATGGAAGCCCTATTGCCTATTACCCTTATGTTTCTTGCCTGGATTTAATACATAAGCTACACAATGGATATGGACATCTTGGGATTGAAGGAACCTATAGCCTTGTGAAAGCCGGTGTGGTGGTGTAGAGGTACTCTTGGGAGAAGCTACACAATTCAAGGTGTGTGAGGTGTCTGATGGGTGCAATAACCTCTGTGTCTAAACTGCTGGTGCCTTTGTCAATATGTCACTATGGTAAATGCTCCTGCTTCTTTAGCTTCCTAGGTGCCCCAAGTGTCTCCAAAGGCCTCTGTGTGTCTTGTGCACTACCCTGAAAAGCTCCTTGATTGCAGGTCTGAGATGTGCTGTTGAAGGCAGGTGCAGTGATCAACTGCTAATCAATAAGGTAGAAGTGTTACTGATAGAAGGGATGATTTATTGATGAGGGATTGCTTTCCCTTAAATACTTTTCCTGATTGCCAAGTGATTACTAATGACAAGGTTCTAGAAGATTCTAGGTATCAGTGGAATTCTTGATGACATCACTATGAGCTAAAAATATGCCAAGAATGTCCTGGAAGGTTCTAAAAGGCACAGCACTCTCAACCAATCAGGAATCAGTAGTCTGAAACCTGTGCAACATAGAAATACCATATATGGTATTGAAATGGTAGGGATGGTAACACAGACCTAGGTCATGTGTCACGGGTACTGACGCGGGTACTTGCCTTATATAGATACATCTACTGATCACAAAGCTGAATAACATCTGGGATAACTAATGCTAATAACTAATCAGGGTAAACATCATATGGGGATAATACTGATAATATGGGCAAAAGAAGAATGGGATAATACTGATAAGATAAAATATGGATAAGTATATCATAAGGACTATATGAATAAACTTGTCTGTGGGAGGTATGTTTACCCTACCACACCAGAGCATGGTGGCCCAGAATGAAACAAGATTTTGAGAAGCTAGTGAAAACATGCCCAAACTGCCAAATCAATCAAGGCCTGCCACAAAGAATTGCAAACTCTTCCCTTTGGAGCCTGTAAGACCATTTGAGAGATGGGGAATTGACTTTATTGGAAGACTGCCAACCACCAGAAAATGCAACCGTTGGATCTTAGTAGCAATTGACCATGCCACTAAATGGCCAGTTGCTAAAGCTGTACCAATAGCCAGTGAACAAGAAGTTGCAAGTTTCAGTTACCATGAGATCCTGATGAAGTTTGGATGCCCAGTGGAGATCTTATCTGGTAGAGGAGCAAATTTTATAGCAAAGACATTAGAGGCTTACCTGGAAATGCAGCAGATTAAACACTTGAAAACCTTGGCATATCACCCCATAACTAATGGAGTCACTGAACGCTTTAATGGATTATTTGGAAAGATGCTGACCAAGTATGCAAATGGAGCTGTCAGTAGATGGGATGATTATATAGACCAAGCACTCTTTGCATGCAGAGTCAGAGTACACAACACCACCCAGCAATCACCATTTTACTTAGTGTATGGATGTGAACCAAGGATCCCAGGAGATCTCACACAACCAAAGCTTACAGACACCTTAGAAGATGAACTCAGTCAGCCAAGTAGACACCAGCAGCTGGAACAAAGATGTCAAGAGGCACAGACCAAAGTATCTCAAAGTGCAGAAAAGATGAAGCAGAGATTTGATAAGATTAGAGCGCCAGAAGCATTGACAGTTGGGAACTTTGTATTGCTAAGAAACAACACCTGGAAGAAGTTTGAGCCACAATGGACAGGACCATTCAAGATCATCAGATAATGTCCATTTGCAACTTACCAACTGGTGGACAAACAAGGCAATATCCGGGAAGACTCAGTGCATAGGGACAGACTCAAGCTTGCAAGACTTGCTGATAATACTGAACCATCAAGATATTGGTATCACAAGAAAAGAGATTCAGGAGAACCTTCTCAACTTTAGTAGGGGAGAATGTTATGATCTGCCGCTTGAATGTTTAAGTTAGATCAGTTTTAGTCAAATGAATTAGTTATAGGTTTAGGTTATCAGTATATCAGTATTATCTATCATATCAGTAACATTAGTCAGCAAATGAAGCAGCAGATCCTTATCAGACAGAAAATAGATATATTAAGTAGGATCTTATTGGGTGATGATGATGCAATCAAATGAGTCATCAGCCGCAACCTACATTAGGAAATACAATTAGTCAGCAATTGATCTGGCAAAATGTATTTAAGGAGCTGCTGGAACCTCAATAAAAATCAGTTCAAGTTTTAGTGAATACAATACTAGCTAAACTCCCTATTCCTCTACAACTCTTATACCAAGACTTGTAACAGTTGGAGGTTCAGGTAGCAGCAGGTAGTAGTGATCACACTAATCAACAAGTCAGTATATTGATAAAAGGGATGATGATTTATTGTTGGAGGATTGCCTCCCTTATAGACTTTTCTCACTAGCTAAGTAAATACTAATAATGGTGTTCCAGAAGGTTCAAGAGATCAATACAAATCTTAAAGACATCAAAATATGCAAAGAGCATTCTAAGTAGGTGCTGGAAGGCTCTAAGAGGTGCAGCACATCCAACCAATCATGAATCAATACTCTGAAGCATGTGTAGCATAGGGATATCATCTATGGTATAGAAATGGTAAGGATGGTGACAAGGCTTGACATGTGTCACAGGTACTGGCATGGATACTTGCCCAATATAGAAGCACTTACAGCTAGTAATCTTACATAAAGTGAGGGATAACCTATGCAATAAGGTAAGCAGGTGTGATAGTCAGCCAGCTTAAGTGATAGTCCTTATCAGTCAAGACAAATGGGATAAAAGAAAAATAAGTGCAGAAGAGAAATAGGGAGGTAGAGATATGCAAATTGGCACATCTGTCTGTGGATGCTGCTGAGAACCCACAATACTGCTTGAATGCAACCATGTTGTTTTTCCCAGGGCAGTAGACAATCTGCAAATCAAATTGCTGAATGTAATCACTCCATCCTGTCATTGTACTAGAGTAACTTCTGAGTAAATATATACTTGAGAGAGGCATGATCAGTCTTCAGAGTGCATTTGACTCCTTCAATACAGCATCTCCATGTCTTCAAACAGTGTATTATAGCCAGCATCTCCTTCTCATGGACTGAATAGTTTTGTTCTGCTGAGTTCAGTTTCTTGGATTCAAAGGCAACTGGGTAGTCCTTTCCCTGGCATTCTTGGCTCAATACTTCACCAATTGCATAATCTGAAGCATATGTGTACCAAGTAAACTCTTTTCTGAAGTCAGGTATTCTTAAGCTTGGCAGCTTGGCAAGTTCATTCTTGAGCATTTGAAAGGCAGTCTCACAAGCTATGTCCCACTTATAGGTATTGTCTTTCTTGAGGATATCAGTTAAAGGAGTGCAATACTTGCCAAGAACTTGACAAGTCTCCAATAATAGGAAAACCATTCTAAGGAGTGATCTGAGCTCTGATATGCTATGGGGCTGCTTCAGATTCATGATAACTTCAGCCTACTTAGGGTCCAAAGTCACTCCTGTGCTAGTCACTATATGTCCCAGTTATTCAACATGTTCCTCAAAGAACTCACACTTAGATAGCTTGCCATATAGTTTGTTCTCTCTTAGCTTCTTCAAGACCTTTTCAATGTGCACTACATGATCCTCTTCTGTCTTGCTGTGTATCAATATGTGACCTAGGTAGATTATCACAAACCTGTCTAAGTACTCCAGGAGGATAGTCTGCATCAGGATCATGAATGTTGCAGTGGCATTGGTGAGGCAAAATTCATGACTAAGTACTTGTAATGTCCATATCTGGCCCTGAATACTGTCTTTGGGATGACTTCTGGCATCACCCTAAACTGGTTGTATCCTGACATGAGGTCAATCTTGTTAAATATTGTGGCTCCATTGAGCTGGTCCAAAAGCTCATCAATCTAAGGTATGGGATACTTATTCTTTCCAATAACTTGTTATGATCTGCCGCTTGAATGTTTAAGTTAGATCAGTTTTTAGTCAAATCAATTAGTATATGTTTAGGTTATCAGTATATCAGTATTATCTATGAAATCAGTAGCATTAGTCAGCAAATGAATCAGCAGATCCTTATCAGACAGAAATAGATATATTAAGTAGGATCTTATTGGGTGATGATGATGCAATCAAATGAGTCATCAGCCACAACCTACATTAGGAAATACAATTAGTCAGCAATTGATCTGGCAAAATGTATATAAGGAGCTGCTGGAACCTCAATAAAAATCAGTTCAAGTTTTAGTGAATACAATACTAGCTAAACTCCCTATTCCTCTACAACTCTTATACCAAGACTTGTAACATTGGTAGCAGCAATAACCAGAAACCTCCCTCCTGAAGAAAAGAAGAAACCACCCTCGAGATGTCGGACAATCAAGAATGGAAAAATGCCATGCAGCAAATCCTGGCCCAACAGCAACAGCTACTCCAGATCCTCAGCCAACAGCAACAAGGAATGACTACCATGGCTCAGAGCCAACAAAGCCCTGTCAAGAGCAACTTTAGTGTGAAGGTCAACCGGTACCATGGCAGAGTCAATGAAAACCTGGGAACTTGGCTCTTTCAGATTGAAGAAGCTTTTAAAGCTAAAGGAATTGCTCCAGAGAGCAAGTTGCATTATGCAGCTTCTTACCTGGCAGATGCAGCTTTACAGTGGTACCACAACAAGATCAGGTCAGCTACTATGATGGGATGCTCTACAATCTCTACCTGGGATGAGTTTGTGTCGGAAATTCAGGATGCTTTTGAACCTCCACACCAGCAGACACTACTAAGAAGGAAGTTAAAGACACTCAGACAGAAAGGAATGGTGCAAGAATACATCTATGAGTACAGATGTCTACTTGGACAAATTGAAAGAATGGACCCCTTGGATCAAGTTGAATACTTTATTGATGGGTTGAAAGAAAGAACTCGCAAGGAAGTCAATTACCGAAGACCTCAGACTATTGAAGAAGCCATCAAGATTGCCATTGACTATGACTCAGCTATGTTTGGAGTTGGGAAGCCTACAGTGACTAATCAGAAAGGCTATAATCATTATGAAAGAAGACAATCAGAAGCAGTACCAATGGAAATAGACGCTATGCAGAAGAATCCCTCCTCAGAAGAATGCAAGAAGAGAGGACTTTGCTTCAATTGCCACCAGCAGGGACATATTGCAAAGTACTGCCCTCAGAGAAGAAATGGACACCAGCCAACAAGAACCTTCTACCATATTGAGTCCCATGAACACAGTAATGTGAAAGATGAGCTTGAAGAAGACTTGGAACTCACCTTCCATATGACAGAAGAGTACTTGTCCCAAATGACTTCAAACTCAGGGAAGTTATTGTACTTGAATGGAGTAATCAATGGAGTACCTGCCAAGATCATGATTGACTCAGGAGCATCGCATGAATACATGTCAGAGCAATTTGCTTTGAAAGCTGGAATCAACTTGGAACCTACCAAATCAACTTCAGTTTCCACAGCTGATGGGAACTCCCACATAATCAACCGTATTACCCAGCCAGTAAGAATGAAGATCAATGACTATGAAGAAGACCTACAGGCTTATATATTTGGGAACTGCAAGTTTGACCTTGTACTTGGAAAAACCTGGCTATTTTGTCGTAATCCATCAATCAACTGGAGAACCCATGCTACTCAGATCCAAAAAGACAACAAGACCTATGAGCTATTACCTGCCAGGCTGGATTTCAACTTGGTCAATTCCAGTGTGTGTGAGACAAGTGAACTTAGCAAGACCCAGTTCTGTAGAGCACTTAGAAAAGGTACCGAGATGTTCCTCATGGCGGTATTACAGGAGGATTCCTCTACCCCAGCACCCCAGCAGGTCCAGACTCTCTTGAAGAAATACTCAGACGTGTTTCCAGATGAGCTTGTAAGCCTACCACCAGTCAGAGACGTGGATCATGCCATTGACACAGGAGATAGCCCTCCAGTAAGCAAGACACCTTACAGAATGAGTCCATTGGAATTGGAGGAAATGAAGAGACAAATTGATCAGCTATTGGAGCAAGGATACATCAGGCCCAGCAAGTCACCCTGGGGAGCACCAGTGCTTTTTGTGAAAAAGAAGGATGGAACACTTAGGATGTGCATTGACTACAGAGCCCTGAACTCAGTTACCGTCAAGAATAAGTACCCCATACCTCGGATTGATGAGCTTTTAGACCAACTTAATGGAGCCACTATTTTCAGCAAGATTGACCTCATGTCAGGATACAACCAGATTAGGGTAAAACCAGAAGATATCCCTGAGAGAGCATTCAGGACCAGATATGGACATTACGAGTACTTAGTCATGAGTTTTGGCCTCACTAATGCCCCTGCAACATTCATGACGCTGATGCAGACTGTCTTTCAGGAGTACTTAGACAAGTTTGTGATAATCTACCTGGATGACATATTGATATACAGCAAGACAGAAAAGGATCACATGGTACACATTGAAAAGGTGTTGAAGAAACTAAGAGAGAACAAGCTATATGGCAAGCTAGCCAAGTGTGAATTCTTCAAGGAACACGTAGAATATCTGGGACACATAGTGACTAGCACAGGAGTAACCTTAGACCCCAAGAAGGTGGAAGTAATCAAGAATTTGAAGCAGCCCCATAGCATATCAGAACTCAGATCCTTCCTTGGAATGGTTTCCTATTATCGGAGATTTGTCAAGTCATTTGCAAGTATTGCAGCCCCTTTAACTGATATCCTCAAGAAAGACAATACCTACAAGTGGGACATAGCTTGTGAGACTGCCTTCCAGACGCTAAAGAATGAACTTGCTAAGTTGCCAAGCTTAAGAATACCAGACTTCAGAAAAGAGTTCACTCTATGCACAGATGCTTCAGATTATGCAATTGGTGGAGTGCTGAGCCAAGAACACAAGGGAAAGGACTACCCTGTTGCCTTTGAATCCAAGAAACTGAACTCAGCAGAACAAAACTATCCAGTCCATGAGAAGGAGATGCTTGCTATAATACACTGTTTGAAGACATGGAGATGCTATATTGAAGGAGTCAAATGCACTGTGAAGACTGATCATGCCTCCCTCAAGTATATATTTACTCAGAAGGTACTCTCTAGAAGAATGACAAGATGGAGTGAATACATTCAGCAATTTGACCTGGAGATTGTCTACTGCCCTGGAAAAAACAACACGGTTGCTGATGCCTTATCAAGATTAGATCAAGTTGCACAACTCAACTTGGTGCATGAATCAGATTGGCCTAGCCTATTACCAAAGTACTTGGAGGACCAAGCCATTCCTAATGAGGTGGATGAAGATATCAAGAAGATAATCCATGATGAAGCCAGCAAATTTGTTGTACAGGATGAAACACTCTACCGAATTGTTGATGGAAGCCCTATTGCCTATTGTCCTTATGTTGCTCGCCTGGATTTAATACATAAGCTACACAATGGATATGGACATCTTGGGATTGAAGGAACCTATAGCCTTGTGAAAGCCAGAGCATGGTGGCCCAGAATGAAACAAGATATTGAGAAGCTAGTGAAAACATGCCCAAACTGCCAAATCAATCAGGGCCAGCCACAAAGAATTGCCAAACTCTTCCCTTTGGAGCCTGTCACACCATTTGAGAGATGGGGAATTGACTTTATTGGAAGACTGCCAACTACCAGGAAATGTAACCGTTGGATCCTAGTAGCTATTGACCATGCCACTAAATGGCCAGTTGCTAAAGCCGTACCAATAGCCAGTGAACAAGAAGTTGCAAGTTTCATTTACCATGAGATCCTGATGAAGTTTGGATGCCCTGCGGAGATCTTATCCGATAGAGGTGCAAACTTTATGGCAAAGACATTAGAGGCCTACCTGGAAATGCAGCAGATCAGACACTTGAAAACCTCGGCATATCACCCCAGAACTAATGGAGTCACTGAGCGGTTTAATGGATTATTTGGAAAAATGCTGACTAAGTATGCAAATGGAGTTGTCAGTAGATGGGATGAGTATATAGACCAAGCACTCTTTGCATGCAGAGTCAGAGTACACAACACCACCCAGCAATCACCATTTTACTTAGTTTATGGATGTGAACCTAGGATTCCAGGAGATCTCACACAACCCAAGCTTACAGATGCCTTAGAAGATGAACTTAGTCAGCCAAGTAGACACCAGCAACTGGAACAAAGACGTCAAGAGGCACAGACCAAAGTATCTCAAAGTGCAGAAAAGATGAAGCAGAGATTTGATAAGACTATAGCACCAGAAGCATTGACAGTTGGGAACTTTGTATTGCTAAGAAACAACACTCGGAAGAAGTTTGAGCCACAATGGACAGGACCATTCAAGATCATCAGAGAATGTCCATTTGCAACTTACCAACTGGTGGACAAGCAAGGTAATATCCGGAAAGACTTAGTGCATAGGGACAGACTCAAGCTTGCAAGACTTGCTGATAATACTGAACCATCAAGATATTGGTATCACAAGAAAAGAGATTCAGGAGAACCCTCTCAACTTTAGTAGGGGAGAATGTTATGATCTGCCGCTTGAATGTTTAAGTTAGATCAGTTTTTAGTCAAATCAATTAGTATATGTTTAGGTTATCAGTATATCAGTATTATCTATGAAATCAGTAGCATTAGTCAGCAAATGAATCAGCAGATCCTTATCAGACAGAAATAGATATATTAAGTAGGATCTTATTGGGTGATGATGATGCAATCAAATGAGTCATCAGCCACAACCTACATTAGGAAATACAATTAGTCAGCAATTGATCTGGCAAAATGTATATAAGGAGCTGCTGGAACCTCAATAAAAATCAGTTCAAGTTTTAGTGAATACAATACTAGCTAAACTCCCTATTCCTCTACAACTCTTATACCAAGACTTGTAACAAACTGAGTTGAGGGCTCCATAGTCAATGCACATCCTAATTGTTCCATCTGTCTTCTTCACAAAGTGTACTGGTGCTCCCCAAGGTGACTTGCTGGGTCTGATATATCCTTGCTCCAGTAACTGATCTATATGTCTCTTAATCTCTTACAACTCCAATGGACTCATTCTGTAAGGTGTCTTACTCACTGGAAGGCTATCTCCTGTGTCAATGGCATGATCCACATCTCTTACTGTTGGTAGGCTTACAAGTACATCTGGAAATAAGTCTGAATATTCCTTCAAAAGAGTCTGGACCTTCTGGGGCACTGGAGTTGAGGAATCCTCCTGTTATACTTCCATGAGAAACATCTGGGTGCCATTTCTAAATGCTCTACAGAACTGTGTCTTGCTAAGTTCACTAGTTTCACACACACTGGAATTGACCAAGTTGAAATCCAGTATGGCAGGTAATAGCTCATAGGTCTTGTTGTCCTTCTGGATTTGAGTAGCTTGGGTTTTTGAGTTAATTGATGATTATAACAGAATTGCTGGGTTTTTCCAAGTAGAAGGTCAAACTTGTAGTTCCCAAATATATAGGCCTGTAGGTCTTCTCACAGTCACTGATGTTCATCCTTACTAGCTAAGTGATACAGTTAATTACATTAGAGTTTGCATCAGCTATTGAGACTGAAGTTGATTTGGTAGGTTCTGAGTTGATTCCAGCTTTCAAGGCAAATTGCTCTGACATGTACTCATGCAATGCTCCTGAGCCAATCATGATCTTAGCAGATACTCCATTAAATACTCCATTCAAATATAATAGCTTTCCAGAGTTCAAGGTCATCTGGGATAGGTGTTCTTCTGTCATATGGAAGGTGAGTTCTGAGTCTTCTTCAAGTTCATCCTCCATGTTACCGCACTCAAGGGCATCAACATTCCTAAAATTCTATATTTCACTAATTTCTAACAATTAGCAAATATCTTACAAACTAATTTCATAATATATCAATAATTAGGTAGACTCCATAATTATTTCAACATTTTCAAGTGTAGGGCAGTAAGCTAAGTTAGCCATGTTATTGTCTATAGCTGTTCATATGAGGTGATTTCCAATATATATGATTAATTCTAGCATGAAAAGTTCAATTTTTACCTAAAAATATTCATCCATGATTATCTTGAAATAAAGTAACATGCATATTTGACATCAGCCAAAATCTTTAAGAGCTTCCTCAGCAACATTGCGTTTCTTATAGTCTCACAGGCTGCCATACACTCTGCCTCTGTTGCTGAGAGTGTTATGGTTGGCTACTTTCTTGAATTCCATGAAATGCCTTCTTTACAGTAAATGAAGGTGTATCCTTTGGCGGATCTTCTGTCTTAAACAATTTCATCCCCAATCAGAAACAGATTATACAACAAGGTCTTGTTCTGAGCTCTCATTGGTATATCTTAATCTGATATCAGCAGCTCCTTTCAGGTATCTATGTACCTGCTTTACTGCTACAATATGATAAGATCTATAGTTCCAGTTATGCATGCTGACTGCTCTCCTGAATATGAGATATCTGGATGTGTTCCAAACATAATATACATCAGACTGCTAACCACAAACTGACAAAGAAAGCCATGGCTATCCAATGGCACAAAGCCCTGTTGATTTTGTTGCATTTGACCAAGTTAAGATTTGTCACCATTGGAGAAGCAGCTGATTAATAGTCATCCATTTGGTATATCTTTTGTAAATCTTGAATATACTGGATTTGCTTAGGGTGGTAGTTGGGTACTTCTGTCTATGGAGAACTTTATCCCTAAGAAATGACTGGGTTCTCATAGGTAAGACATCTTGAGCTCTTTGGATAGGCTGGATTTTGTCTCTTTCAATGTTCCTAGATTGTTGGCCACTATAGTATGATCATCCACATATGGTGCTATTAGAGCTGATTATTTTCTGTCCAGCTTATAATATATACTATAGTCAGAATTACAGCTTTTTATACTCAAAGATTTCAAATAAGAATCTGGCTTGCAATTGCAAGCTCTTGGTGATAGTTTGAGTCCATAAAAGGATCTTCTAAGATTGCAACTCAAATGTTGGTATATTTGGTCAGCAAACCCATTAGGCTGGTCCATATACATGTACTCATCCAGTTATCCATTCAAAATGCATCATTTACATCCATTTGATGTATGAAAAACCTATATATGGCTGCAATAGCCATTAATAATCCAATGAAATTAAGCTTAGCTGCCAGTGCAAAGGTCTCATTATGGTGAGGTTCTTCTGTTGAAATGTATCCTTCAACAATAGGCCTGGCTTTGTATCTTCAGTTGTACCATCAGCCTTGTAAGTTGTCATAAAGACCCATCTATATCCAATTGTTTTTTGGTTAATTGGTAACTTCACAAAGTCCCAAGTTTGACTCTCCTTTTAGCCTGATATTCCTCAGTCATTGCCCATGTCCAGAACTCTGTTTAAAGGCTATCTAGGGCCTCTTTTGCAGTCTGGGGCTCATCAACATGGACTGAATAGGCATAGGCAGAGTTTGCATGCTCATTGATATAGTAACCTGGGCTATTTGTTGTCTGGTTGGATTTTTTGATATTTCATACTGGAGTGCTTGCATCTAGGATATTTCCAAGCACTAATTCAGGCAGAATCACTGTTCAGTCTGCCATACATTTGTCCCCTCAACTGAATTCTGAATGATCAACTACCCAGAATGCTTTGTCATTCCTACTTCCAGCAAATGGCCCACTAAACCAGATGATATTACCCTCAATGTCAGACAGTGGCTGAAACTTCACACAGTGTGCCTTATACTTGCCAGAATTAAAGTGCCTCTGCCCTCCAGAAGTTCTGTAAATCTCAACAGGAAAGGTATCCAAAATACACCTTATATGGAACCTGTTACTGAATACTCTGGGATATGGTAGTCTATTGGGGCTTCTGAACCTAGTATACTAAGCTTGTTCTGAGTCATTCATATTGTGTACAAGGTTTTTCTCCATTGATGTCAGTTGGGAATGAAAGCTTCTAGGACTTTTGCTATCAGTAATGGTGGGATGAAACCTTGTAGGGCAATAGTTCTTGTAATAGCAGAGAAGCCTTGTAAGGGATCTTGTTGAGTAGATTGGGGTAGATGGCCCACAGTACTTGGTATAGATCTCCTATAGTGTGTCAAAAGGAAATCCAGTGGTAGCAATGGTGTTGATGAGAAAAGTCAATTCAGATGAGTAAATCATAGTCAAATTGGTAAGTGATTGGGCTGAGGTGATTCAAGTTGATTTGGCACAAACAGCTTTATTAACTGATTTTCCATGCATTTTGTTTAAATCTCCACCAATTGCCATGTATCCCATCATCATGCTGCAAAAATCATCCTCAAACAATGACTTGGTACTTTTATTGATGCATTACTCACAAGTCTATGATCAAATAGGAAGTTGGTGACTGAAGTGATCCAATCTGTTTTAACACAATTCAAGATGCACCATGCATAATATATGGAAAATCAACAATCACATTGGTTTTCATATATACATATATCATTTAGTACAAGACCAGGTTGATGCCAATGCACTACAGTGTAAGTATTCAAATCTGTCACTATTGTCCCTATAACAAGTCTCAACTCATCATTAGTACAACACAGACAAAACCCGTCCCCTGGCTAACAAGCACAGTGTGGACAGGCAAAGTCAATGTTGGATCTGCTTAAGTTCTTGCAAATAATTTAAGAATGGCCCAAGTGTCTATATTGAGCCTTCATAAAGATATTTGGGCACTACTCAACAATATAGCAGAACTAGATACCTCAGAGAGTTGATAGTGATGGAAGTAGAAAGCTGTGGCAGGATTTCTACATCAAGATGCCAGTAGATGTATGTAAGAAGATATATAGCATGACAAGTAATGAAATCAAGAATGAGCTGAGAGTGAGGGGATTTGACAAGGAAGCTGTGCAGGAACAATTTGCACGCAATTTGCTCAGTACAGGCCAAATGTGTCTGTTTGTGCCTCAACTTTGGTAACCAAACAGATTCTGGGTGAGCTTTTGCCCCATATGACTAATGTACTACATGATATAATAGTAGAGCTAAGGGACCTCCAAGAGCAATATGCACAAGACTAGTCCAAGCAATAATTCCAAAGTATCAGACAGTGGGTAAGTGAATACCTTGCGGAATCAAAAGGTGTACTTCAAGAGGAAGAATACCAACCACAAGCAACAGTGTTTAGATTTTGCCAGCACACCTTGCTGTATTCCTTACCATCCTTTGCAACTTCAGCATGCTGGCGCACATCAGTCTAAACTATGCCAACACCCTTCACAAGCGCTCCCTGCATTAATTCAACGTGTGTTGGGACAACACACTTGCTTCTGAGGCACCAGAACTTACAAAACTGCTCATATAGACACAAGTCCATTGGAGCAGGCCAAGCTACATCAACAAGCAGCTTCACATTAAACTTAGACAAGGGCTGTGCCAGCACATCAAGTTATGCCTGCACATGCCATTACACCTGACCATCTGCAAGTAACTTCTGGTGAACAACAGATGATGACCCATATGAAGTACCTCCACCACTAGATCCTTTGGCAAGTAAAAGAATGTGTTAGCATGTAGCACTGCAGGCTGGTTCAGTAGCATAATCCATAGCAATTTAGTGCAGCCAAACTGCTGCACTGCACTCATCAGCTAGGAGTCAAGATACTAACTACAAACACACAGGTAGCCAAGGTGACATTTAACAAGGAAGTAGCTTAGGTGTACAAAGTGAATCAATACCAAATGCTTCAGTAGTAGTCTCTGTAAGAAAAAAAACCTAGAGAAGATGATGCAATTGCATTGAATTGCTATTGTTTGTCATGATCCAAAAAACTCACTTTTTTTGTAATCCAAAGCAAGCCATTGCAAATCAGTGGTAACTAAATTTTTGATATTAGTATTATCATGGTTGTCCAATTGTTCTTTGAGACCTCAGATCAAGCTGTGCACCTTGGCACAGTACAATGGAACAAGTCTAATGTGTTCTTATCTGGAACTGGTAGAAATATCTTCCGTACCTGGCTGAATTAGGTATGTATCTTCTTCATTGATGTTGATTTCATTGTCAAACAGCTGATCAATGATTTCAGTGGCTTTTGATCAGAGTTCTCCTCAAAAACAACATCCCTGCACTTCATCAGCTCCTGAGTTTTGCCATTACCCACTCCATACCCTTTAGTATCCATTCAATACCAAAGAAAGATCCTTATTCTACTAATTGGTTCTAACTTTGAGCATATTTTGCCAGGGACATGATAACAAACATCACTGCCAAAGATCCTGGGGCACTGGAGGTCTGGTTTTTGGCCTGTATATGCTTCAATGGGTGTTTTATGAAGCAGGATTCTGTCCAATGCAGAAATCTTGCAAATTGATACATATGGCATTAAAGGCCTTTTCTCTTTCCCTTGAGACTTCCCCACTTCTTCTGCAGTTTCTCTTGGCTCAACTTCTCTTCATGTGACTCTATACCAAAGGTTTCTTTTCTCAGGTAGATCTGCATCTGGACTCTCCAAACTCTGTAGGTCTTCCCATCAAAGCTCTCCTTTATAGGGAGGATATTTGCATTTTTCTTTTTGCTGGTATATGTCATCATTAAAATAGATTAAGGCAATTGAGACTCATAGCTTGTTGCAATTTAGCAAGTGATATGGATATAAGGAACTTATCAAGAAATAGTGATAATAGTTGAACTTTTGTGTATCCATAAAGGAGCTTAGTATTTATACCTTTGTAAAAGTAATATAACTGTAATACTGGGTAAGGAGAGCTTCTCAATACTCAGGAGCAATCTGTAGCAGCTTCAGGGTTAGTAGATAATGTTTGGTAAAAGTTCTAACTTGATTGTGACTGTAGGGTATTTGCTATAGGATCATATATCTGAGGAAAGTGGTGACATTTGGGCTGTAGACTAGTCCCACAAGACTAGTCCAAGACTAGTCCAAAATTGTTAAGTGAGTTATTAGCTGCTGAATGATGCCAAATAGTCCAATATTTTAATAGAGCCTTGCATAAATGTAACCTAGCTCATTATTTTAGTTGTGGTCTCCAAAGTTTATGTAAGGCCATGAAACCTGTTGGTCAGGCTATTCAGGATGATAAATATCACATCCTCATCTGTATTTGGTATACCCATAGAGATAATATCAGTCAACAGCAGTGTATCCTTGCTAATTAGATTTTTCATATCTGCTCCTGACAGCATCTTTAAAGTAAAGAGTTTTTGTCTATGATACTTTTTCTTATCAGCTGAATAGGACTGATACATGCCTTCTAATGCCTTTCAGGCATTCTTTGCAGTTTTTGCTCCTGAGCTTTGAATTATCAATTTGTCTTTAACATGGATTCAGATGCATTTAAAGGCACTTTATTCTCTTTCTGGTACTTTATGAGTATCTTTCCTATATTTTTGGAGGGAATTCTTCTCCAATGACAGTATTCCAAAGGCCTCTCTCCTGTGGAAGCATTTTTATCATCACCTTCCACACTTAAAAGTTGGATCTATCTAGCTTTCCAGCAGAGAAAAAATTCCAGTAACAGCAGTAGTCAACATTGCAGAGAGTGACAGCTTGGGACTCATTACCAGTTGTAAGAGGCTTAGTCATATTGGAAGTGATTGGGAGAACAAATGGATTATGTGGTTTTCACTTAATGGATTATTGAATGTAAAGTAGTATTTGTACTTTTCCACAGTCTTGATATAACAGGCATATCAATTGGGTTTGGGAAGGTAATAAGTAAGTGTGCAAAGTTTGGGGCTGTATGGACAACTAATCTAACTCACATATTCTGGGTACATGATATTTTTGTGAAAATATTCTTATAAGTCCCAACCAGGTATTTGGTCATTGTTCTCTAAGACTTGAAGGCAATGATTGAAGTGACTTAGTTAGGTGAATATATAGGTGTGATTATAGATCTGTATATCACAAAAGAGGTACTCAAGACCCTTTAAAAGCATCTGCAACCTGTTTTGCAATTACTGCAAAAGGAAATGACAAACATCAGACCTGTGTCTCAAACAGATAGATGATCAGCAAAATAAGACCAAATATAGAAATGCTGCAGCAACAGAAGATAGACTAATCATATCTGCACTAAATATGACCACAACTAAGGATTCTCAGGCATACTAACATGACTCTGGAGCATCTCAACACTTTACACACCATAAAGAACTTTTTACCCAAGATGAAGAATATCCAAACAAGAAAGTTTTCATAAGTAGCCATCAAACACTTGAAGCAGTGGCAGAAGGAACTATCCAAGTAAATCTTAGAAGTAGCAAGGGAAGCCAGACACCTTCAAGGATGTAATCTATAGAAATTGACTTATATCCCTTCATATCTGGAGGCCATTATAAGTAACTTAAATGACAAAACACCAGTGCTTTGGCACAGGAGATTTGGACACATCAATTTTGATTACTTGTGCACAATGATCAAGGACCAGTTAGTTTCCTGCACTGTGAAGCCTGCATATATGGGAAACAAACCAGAGAGTTAATGAAGAGCTTTAGGCTAATTGAAACCAAGAAAAATATAGATTCAACTTACTCAGATCTCTGTGGACCTATGCAAGATTCATCCCTAGGCAGGATCAAATATCATATCACTTTTATTGATGGCTATATAAGATAAATACAGGTCTACTTCATGGAACAAACAGAAGAAGCTTTGACCAAGGGCAGTGTGTTTAAAGCCATGGTGGTGAGAGAAACTGTTGAAAAAAGCAAGAAAATATAATAGGACAATAGTGGAGAATAAGCCTCAAAACTCTTCATCCACTACTGCAAGACTCATAGGATAAAGCAAGTGACCACTGTATCATATTTGCACAGCAAAATAGAGTAACAGTGTGTGCAAACAGATCAATAATTAATACAGAAATATCTATGATCCATGATAAAGTTTATCATAGGATTTTTGGGCAGAATCAGTTGCCACTGGTGTATACTTAAAAACAGGAACTACAACCAAAACCTTTGCAATTCTACTCATTTTGAAGCATGGTATAGATGCAGACCTAGTG